>CM061914.1:11521780-11812244 GCA_031002005.1 Vandiemenella viatica | reverse complement strand
TATAAGCATGGTTGATATGGGTGATACACAGTGTGTGGGATATATAAGCATGGTTGATATGGGTGATACACAGTGTGTGGGATATATAAGCATGGTTGATATGGGTGATACACAGTGTGTGGGATATATAAGCATGGTTGATATGGGTGATAGTGTGTGGAATATATAAGCATGGTTGATATGGGTGATACACAGTGTGTGGGATATATAAGCATGGTTGATATGGGTGATAAACAGTGTGTGGAATATATAAGCATGGTTGATATGGGTGATACACAGTGTGTGGGATATATGAGCATGGTTGATATGGGTGATACACGACATGTGAGATATATAAGCATGGTTGATATGGGTGATAAACAGTGTGTGGAATATATAAGCATGGTTGATATGGGTGATACACAGTGTGTGGGATATATAAGCATGTTTGATATGGGTGATACACAGTGTGTGAGATATATAAGCATGGTTGATATGGGTGATACACAATGTGTGGGATATATAAGCAAGGCTGATATGGGTAATGCACAGCACATGCATGTTATGCTATCAGACACAGGATCTATGCTTGAAATAGTGTTCCCAGGATTATGGTTTGGGGGGGGGGGAGAGCTTGAGCAGATTTTTGGTTTGGTTGGGGGTTTGAGCGGATTTAACCCTTAAGCCTTTAAAACATCAGTAGAAATAAAAAAAAGTTCTCCAATATTACTTTTTTTTTTTGCTTGAGCTTTACGCCTCGTCGACAGCGTAGTCATTAGAGGCGCAATGGGATGGAGGACAGGGAACGGGAAGGAATTCGGCCATGGCCTTTTTGAAGGAATCATCCCAGCATTCGCCTGGAGTGATCTGGGTAAACCATGGAAAACCCAAATCTGGATGCCCGGATGGGGATTCGAAGCGGCATCTTCCTGATAGCGTGGTAAGAACGTTAACCGTTCACCCACCACGCTCGGTCCCAATATTACGATGTCGGGGGTAGACCTAGATACTTTTGGCGGTGGGGGACTTGAGTTCTGTAGCTTACCCATATGACAAATAGATTAATAACTACTTTAATAGCAAAAATCACCCAGCTGTTCAAACCATCACAAAAACATTTCATAATCAAAATTGTAAGAAAAGTTGCATTTGTGTAGTGGCAGGGCCACATTTAATCATGGGCTACCTAGGCTGTAGCCTGGGTGCCCACACCACAAAGGGGGACCTGCACCACAAAGGGGGGCGAGTACCACAAAAGGGGGCCCCCACCACACAATGGGGGCTACCACCTAGGCTTATAGCAGAGCTAAAAAAACCAAGGTCACCCATAAATTGTTACGCCACTTTCCACAGGGGCCCGCCCCACACGTACAGCCAGCCTGGGGACCCACAAAGGCTAAATGCAGCCCTGTATAGTGGGCTCAGGTTACATTGTCACATTGTATAGTATCATACATGTTAAATGGAACAACAATTGTAAACAAACATCCTAATCGAAAAGAAGTCTATGCACCCAGCCAACCCTGCAAGTGTAGGCATGAAAAATTAATGATAATCAGATATTTCTTTACTAAAATAGCTACATTTAAATTTAACCACACAACATAAAAACTGCACACCATCAAACTCTCACCCACCCTAACATGTGACTGAAGTGAGGAAGAGATAGTACAGCTGCAGACAAAAGAACAACTTGATGAGAGAGCATTTCAAAAAGAAGCAACAGCTGCCATTTAGTATATCTTGCCATCTGGCTAAAAGCTGAAATCTTGATAGTTAGATTAAATACAAGAAATTGTAGTTTCTAAAATTCTTGTATAACTAAATAAATAAGTATTTTAGATTCCAATTGTTGTAGATTGTTACTAAAACATATTGTAGACTTTTGTTCTGTCCATAGAAATTATCCAAAAGAAAATAAGAATAAACATTTCTATAGCGTAAAGCTTAGATAGATAGATAGATAGATATGTTCACTTTGATCCCATGTGAGAATAATCTCAGCGATGTGGAACAGTACATACACTTATTAGTATTGTCAATGCTACTATATAATTGATAATATTATTATATATTGACGACAAGTTAGCTACAACCCATTAGTATAACCAATATCTCCTGTAATCTACAAATACAATCCCGAGTTAATTAATACTTATTATGTGGAACA
This sequence comes from Vandiemenella viatica, assembly GCA_031002005.1. Taxonomy (NCBI): domain Eukaryota; kingdom Metazoa; phylum Arthropoda; class Insecta; order Orthoptera; family Morabidae; genus Vandiemenella; species Vandiemenella viatica. Next base: position 11,810,095 of record CM061914.1, on the reverse strand, counting down.
GTGTATATACTTGTTACCACCATCTAAAACCAGTTATTTTCTTACCAACCAGTTACCATGATAAGTTTAACTGTAATTTCCGACAACATATTATATCATGTTAGTTGCTATTTATGTGGAACAGTACACACACCTATTAACAATATCAATTATATTACCAACAACTCATAAGCTGTGAATTACTTAAAATCCTGTTAGTACCATAATTTATCACAGCAGTTTTTGAGTGCATGCTATCCCATGTTAGTTACTATATATGAGTGAAATTTTGTAAATTACTTAATTTGTCCAAAGTTTCAACAGAAAAAAAACAAACATATATCATTTTAGTAATTGTTGACAACTTTGTCACCTTCCCCTTCCATACATTGTATTTTATCAGTCATTTTTAGTTACCAAATTCCAAGAGGAAAATTCTTTCACAGAGTAAAATGGGTTCTGAAGCAGAAACTCTTTCAGTTTGGACTTAGAGTAGTTGGGTTTTTGTAGATAACATTTAATTACTGCTGGTAAGACACTGAACAAGGAAGCTCCAGTAAATGTTAACCCTTTCTGTACAATTGACAGTGACTTGTAATCCTTGTGAGTATTATATTTATTCCCAGTATTATGGCTATGTATGTCAGCATTAAGATTGAAGTGTTCAGGATTTTCCACTACAAATGATAGTACGGAGTATACATACTGTGCTGGCATTGTTAGTACACCCAGGTTTTGAAATAGATTTCTGCACGACGTCTGTGGGCTTGCTCCACAAATAGTTCTTATAGCACGCTTTTGCAATTTAAATACCCTCTGTGCTTGTGACAACTTTCCCCAGAATGAGATGCCATAAGTGAGCAGGGAATGAAAATATGCAAAATATACTTACTTTCTGGTTTCTATATTAGCTATGCTAGATATTACCCTCAGGGAAAATGTTGCAGAATTCAGTTTTTTAAGAAGTTGTTGAATATGTTATTTCCAGTTCAATTTGTTATCTATATATCACACAGGAATTTTGTGAAACTGCTTTCACTGATTGCTTTTCCTTCTGATATCACATCAAGCTATCCTTTGTTTTATTTTTTGTAACAAACTGAAGTAACTGTGTCTTTTCTACATTAAGTATTAGTTTGTTGGCATTAAACCGCCTGTTAATTTTATTTATAGTATCATTTGCTGTGTTTTTGAGGTTTTGTGCTGATGGGTCTTTCAATGATATGCTAGTATTATCTGCAAAGAGCACCATGTGTTCATTATCACCTAATTTATGTGGGAGATCATTTATATAGATTAAGAACAGCAGAGGGCCAAGAATTGAACCCTGAGACACACCACGTTTAACTACCGTATACCCCATTCTGAGTTTATAACATCTCCTGTATTAGCATCTTTCAGTGATACACATTGCTTTCTATTTTCCAGGTATGATTTAAACCAAAGTCCTGGCTTACCACTAACTCCATAGTGGTCTAATTTACCTAGTAGAATCTCATGATCAACATAGTCAAAAGCCTTAGCAAGATCACAGAATATACCTAGTGAATTTAATTTTTTATGCATTGATTCCAGTATGTTGTTTACAAAAGCAAAAATTGCTGAATCTGTTGAAACGCCCTGTCTAAAACCAAACTGTAATTTACTGAGTAGGTCATTCTTTTGTAGATGTGCATACACCCTTCTGTAAATTACTTTTTCAAAGATTTTTGAAAATGCTGGTAGAAGTGATATGGGTCTGTAATTATCAATATTTGAGGTATCACCCTTTTTATAAAGCGGTTTGATTATTGACTTCTTGAGTGAGTCAGGGAAGATAACTTCTTCAAAAGAACTATTACAAATATGACTAATAACTCTACTAATGCCGGTTGTTCATTGTTTCACTACATGGGTTGAAACCTCATCATAACCAAATGACTTTTTATTTTTGAGGGATTTAATAATTTTTTCAATTTCATTTTGACTGGTGGGAAATAGAGACATAGGTGCTATTTTTGGTGACAAGGATTTTAGTATTGCTATAACATCCATATTCCCAATATATTTTCCTTTTATTTTTTTCAGCAACTGTTAAGAAGTAGTTATTGAAAGCACTTCCTATACAAGAGGGGTCATTTACAAGTTTATCATTAATGCTTATAGATATAGGTTTATGTTCAAGGGATGATACAGTTTTTTCTCTTTTAATAATACTCCAAACACTTTTTATCTTATTACCTGAACTACTAATCTCATTCTGTATGCCCAAACGTTTAGCTTCTTTTATTACTTCAGTTAAAATTTTACAGTACGTTTTGTAATGTTGTCTGAGAAGCATATTATCAGTATTCCTAACTTTTACATGCAATTCTGTTTTATGTCTGCAAGATGTTTTAATACCAACTGTAACCCAATTTCTGTTTACTCGTTTTTGACCAATTGGAGCTAGTTTTGTAGGGAGACACCTTTCATAAATTTCCAAAAACCTTTGGTGAAAGTAATTGAATTTAATTTATTGTTTACCCCTTTTAATTTATAAACAGTGCTCCAGTCCTCATTGAGAAGTTCATCATTTAATGATTTTATTGCATTGTTCTTTAATGGGCCAACTTTGACAAATCCTTTCTATTTGTCATTTTTTACATCTGAATAAAATATGACACCCTGTCTACTTTTTGCTACCCTTTAAACCAATCCTTTAAGTTACTTTCCCAACATTAATATTAGGTTTAATAACATGGCGTTAGATAAGGAATCAGCTGTAAGTGGCACTTGTTGAAATATCCGGCCAATCGGACACTTCAATGGGCGGAGAGAAGACACGTATCTGCCACTTAAATTTGCTTTTATGTTTGGTAACTTGACATTATGAAACGAATCGTCTGAAATTTGGAAGGTCCTTGATCAACATCTACCAATAGGATGCTGTTATAGGATGAGTCAAGAGACATGCTACTATTTCCTGTGATGTCATATGTTTCCTTTGTTGCCACACTGTGCAAAATTAGGGATTTAGCCTCTGACAGGAACAGCCATGTTTAATGATAAGGACTGTACATATTTTGAAAATGGTAAGTGAGGAAAGGAATCTATACAAGGAAGATGCATGATAATAGGAAACAGTCTAATTTGTACAGAGGACGTTTACTTATTACTGGACTGAATAAAATTGGTGAAAAAAGTTCCGTTACAATAAAACTAGTAGCTTAATGTTTTATATATCACATTGCTTGATCTCACTTTCATTACTTAAATTTATTTTCTTGTGTTTATTAGATGTTTCAGAACCTATGAAGAAGTGATGGGAAACTAACCTGTGTGTAGATGCAATAAAGTTTTTTTTTTTTTTTTTTTTTTTTTTTTTAAAAAAATACTATAGACATTAGTTTTACAAAAACCCAATCCCTCTCTCCTTTTCCACCCAAAATTTACTCCCTCTTTTAAAAAAAACAGATTTTTATCCGATTTAGATGGAAATTTGCACATGTATGCTTTAAAACAAACTGAAAAATACTGCATATCTATGGTTTCCAAAAACACAACCCCTCTCCCCCTTCCCACCCCCTTTATGTTTACGCAAACCCACAGTTATTAACCAATTCCGATGGAACTTTGCATATGTGTTCTTTTTTTAAAAAATGGAAAAATACTGTAGTCATAAGTTTTTTTACAAAAATCCCTTCCCTCTCCACTTTTCCACCTCTTCATTATTGTCAAAGTTTTTTTATACAAAGCTACAGTTCCTATCCGATTTTGAGGAAAGTTTGCAAACAAACAGAAAAATACTGTTTAGTTTCAGTTTGCCAAATACCAATCCACCCCCTCCCCTTTTCTCCCACCCTATTAATTTCCAGTGATCTTTATTGTAACCCACAGTTTTTGTCTGATTTTGAAGGTACTTTGCATTTGTATACTTCAAAACAAAAGGAAAAATTCTGTTTACATTTGGTTTTAAACAACCAACTGCTCTCCTGCTTTACTCCAACCCCCTACTTTTTGACAATATTTTATATGCATACCAGCAGATTTTATACGATATCAATGGAATGTTATACACACAAACTATAAAACAGACAGAAAAATTTGGTCTATGTTTATATTGCAAGAACCGAAATGCTCTTCTCCTTTGCTTCCCCCCTTATTTTGTGCCAATGTTTTTTTTATACATACTCACAGTTTTTATCCGATATCGATAGAACTTTATACACCTATAATTTAAAACATTGATTCCCAAAGTGGTCCAGGTGGAGCTCCAGGGGTCCACGGGAGACTCGACAGGGGTCTATGTTGGAGTGATAAAAAATGGGGGTACACGATTCGATAGCGGGGGTCCACGAAAATTTATTTGGTTTCGATAGTAAAGAACTTCGATAGTAAAAAATGTAGGTTTGACTTCACCTATCTATGTAGGCAGATAATATTTTAAGAAGCTCAGCGACTATTACCTGTAAAAACTTGTATATTCCGTCTGCACGTCTAAACAAGCATTCTTGTAAAAACTTGTATATTCCATTTGCACGCCTAAACAAGCATTCTTGTAAAAACTTGTATATTCCGTCTGCACGTCTAAACAAGCGTTCTTGTAAAAACTTGTATATTCCGTTTGCACGTCTAAACAAGCGTTCTTGTAAAAACTTGTATATTTCATATTCAATACAACGTGTCGAGACTTGTAAAACGCCGCAGCGGCGGTGGTGGCGGCCAGCGAACGCTTCTTTAGACGTGCAAACGGATGATATACGACTTGCGGTACGTATGTCCTTCTAGCAATCTGGTATGAACTTGTGTGATTCTTTACCAATATAAATACGAATGCCAAGGATAAACCTTACTCATTTGTTTCCGGAATTTCCAAAAGAAAAGTAAAGAGAATCGATGTTACTGTTTGCCAGAGTCCGAAATAGTAAGTACGCACCTGTTTATTTGTTAAACATAGGGGAGATCGGGGCAAGTTGAAGAGCGGGGCAAGATGAAAGATGATTTAGTTCAAATTTCCCCTTCTAAGTAGCAGCAGTATTGTCTCTGGTAGCAGCACTGTATGCATACTACTAGCGCTCCACATGACTAGGAACTAAAATATAGCGCACTGACGCCGCTCGTGCCATGTTGTTCCTCGCTACACGCTGATCAAGATTTCTCTGTGACGTGCTGTAATTTTGTACATCTCTCAATTAAGAATTCACAGACTAACTGGTAAGATATTGTTTTATTCTTTGTCATACACGAGTAGCTTGAGCAATGTGCTTTTCATCAAGGTTGTGTATTTGTATCTTATTCTTTTTTAAACTGCCGCAATAATGGAAAATTTCTAACATTATCGTTCGGGGTAAGTTGACAACCTCGTCAGAATATGCGGAATCAATCCTTATGATATTTTTGTATCGGGTGTTTTTTTTTAATTTTTACTTATTTTTTAAATAATAATTAGAATCAGTTTGCCGCCGGTACTTTGTATATTTTATTGCAATAATTAATTAATTCTATTCTGTTAAAATGCTATATCCTGTTATGTAAGACTGCCTTAAAATTACTAAAACAAAGTTTTTTTATTTACAGGTTGGTAACTTATACAAAACATGGCTGAATCTAAGAAGAAATGTCGACAGTAGCAGTGTTGATTATTTAAAATTTGGTTTTCTTCCATCACAGGCAGACAAGCGATTGCCTATGTGCCTTTTATGCAGCAAAGTTTTGAGCAACGACTCTCTGAAACCAATCGAAACTCGAAGATCATCTAAGAAGGTGTCATCCTGATAAAATAAATAAAGATTTGAAATATTTTCAAACATTGAAGGAAAAATATGAAAAGAGACCCACCGTGCACAGTATGTTCGCTTCAATGTCTGAAAGTAACGATGATGGCTTGAGGGCATCTTACAATATCTCATTACTTATAGCGAAATCTGGAAAACTGCACACCAGTTGGAGAACAGTTAATTTTACCCTGTGTTGAAGAGGTTTTAAAAACTGTTTTTCACAAATCTCAATTTGACACACTCAAACGAATTTCTTTGAGTAACAACACTGTACAAAGACGTATTGATGAAATGAGCTCTGATGTTGAAAGTTTCTTGTGTAATTATCTGCAAAACAACTCATTTTTCCATTCAACTGGACGAGTCAACTTTACCTGGAAATGAAGCATTATTATTGGCATATGTTCGATTTCTTATGGACGGAGAAGTTCATGAAGAGCTACTATTCCCGCAAACTTTGAAACGATAGGTGAATCAATATTCAATGTCCTGAGTAATTTTTTTTCAGGAAAAAATCGATTCCATTAACAAACATTATTTCGGTGGCAACAGATGGAGCTCCTGCCATGGTCGGGCGATATCGTGGGTTTATAAGTCATCTTAAAAGAATTATACCAGAGGTAACTGCCATTCACTGTGTCATCCACCGACAACACTTAATAGCGAAAAATTTGAGTAATAGATTACACTAATCGCTTCAATTTGTGATTAATGTAGTTAACAAAATAAGAAGCAATGCTTTGAATACGCGTTTATTTGCACAATTGTGCGATGAAAATGATGAAGACTTTCAACGACTGCTGTTACATACGGAAGTATGCTGATTGTCGAAAGGTGCATGTTTAACAAGATTTTACTCACTTTTTGGAACAGTTTTAGACTTTCTGGAATCTAAAGATCCAGATTTATGAGAAAACTTGATTAATTTCAAAGCAGACATCGCGTATTTGACAGATTTATTCCAAAAATTTAATGACATCAACTTACAATTACAAGGGGGACAGCCTCAATTTAATAAAAACAAAGGGTGTAATTTCAGCTTTTCTTGGAAAATTGAAATTTATGAATCAAAATATTAGTTGGCGCGAATTTTCCCAGTTCCCAAACTTGTCACAGGTAAGAATGCCTTGATGAGGATATTCAGACCTATGTTCAACATTTAATTGCCCTGCACGATGACTTGAAAATCAGGTTTGAAGATATTCTGACGATGGAAATACCACCTTGGATCATGAATCCATTTGATGAAACGGAACTAGGAATGTGATATTGCAAGAGGAGCTACTTGAACTTAGCACTAATGAGGAGCTGAAGATGAAATTTAAAAGAGGGTATCAAATATTTTGGCTGCAGGCAGAAATACCCGAAAAATATCCTGGACTGTGGAGAATTGCGGAAAAGTTTTTGATAGCGTTTCCCTCATCATATCTCATCCAAAAAGGTTTTAGTGTAATAACAAACCTTTTAACAAAAAAAAGGAGCAGATTTAATATTATGGAATGGGGAGATTTGCGGTTATTCCTAACAAAACTGAAGCCAAATATTGATAATTTGCTGTCAATCCATCAATTACAAACCTCCCATTAAAATTATGACTATTTTTTAATTGACATTGTAGAAGTTATGTTATTAATGTTTAATTTTAATTATATTATGTCGGACTGTTATAACAAATAATAGTGTAATAAATTACAAATTAATTCAAATAAATATATACAACACAAGAAAATATACTATTTTGCTTTTTAGTTTTACCACTCCAAATGGGGAGCTTTCTAAAAAAAATAGTGAGAATTAATTTGTTTCTTGTGTTGTGAGTTGTTTTTTGACAACCACTCTTAGCACAATCAATTATTAACCAATCGATTTATCACTTCTTTTTTGAAAACTGTTAATAGGTACGTGGTTGGAACTCAACCGCAATGCAAATTTTCATAGTTAGATCTTCACATTTGACAAAAATTTGAAGATCTAACTAGGTTGGGAATATGGTAGAAATGTAGCTTCAGGGGGTCCACCAGAACCAGCAAAATTTTGAAAGTAGTCTATGAGAAAAATCTGTTTGGGTACCTATGATTTAAAAGAAGGAGGAAAATACTGTCTATATTTTGTAGTGACCCTGAAAGCTGATTGATAAGAGCAGACAGGGTAACTTCCACTGGAGCCGTGGATAAGGGTCGACCATAGGAGATCGACCATAGTTCTGATATGAATATTCGTCATAGGTTCCTACTGCAACACCTGACAGGTTATTATGCTCAGTACATTCAGATAATAACAATGGAATGGCTGAGGAAGCTAGGATAAATTACGGTAAACGGCATTTACCTATTTACATATTTATTCACATGAGCAATGACTGGTGACATAGGTGAATATTTACAATCTTGCATTGGCTTTGAAACAAAACATTATAGATATGGCCAAGGACAAGGGCGAGCATGTAACTTATGGGCGCCTCGCAGCCCAAACTAAATGGACTATTGATAATCTCCCTGAAGACTATGCCCAAATGATTTTATATCTGAATGTCCACATGAATATGCTCCTCTGACTACCCACACCAGCTATCGCAGCAGAGCCCACCTTAGTAGCAGACGACAGCCATCTTCTTCTCTGCAACCGCCGCCCCGGCGGCGCCGGCGACGACGCCCTCGGCGTCGATGTGGCTCGTTGAAAGACTTTCGTAGACAGACAGACCCACAGGCCCCTGCTCCCAGGGTTTAAATAGTTATTCCCCCTTCCTATCATCACTGTGTGGAGAGGGCAATACTCCTCACTAACCTGTTGTATGAAGTCACTTTACCAGCTTGCAATAAAGGCAGGCGCTTGGCAACTTGCTTGCTGATATGCGTGCTACTTCTCAGGTCATAGCTCTATTGCTTAACTTTTTCCATGCTCGCCCGCCCTGGATACCGACTTGAGAAATTAATTTGAAGTATTTGGGCAAGTGATCGCCTAGATCACTACAATTTGGTTCCAAAATCCCAACCTCTCATCCCATTTATTCCCTCAGCTCTTAATTTTCAATGTTCCTCACACTAACTTTATTCAATGTAGTTGCAACCTAGCACATGAATAAATTAAAGAAAAGAAAAAATACTGTCTTTGATTTACAAAACCCACCCACTTTCTCTATCACCCTAATTAAGAAAAATTTACACTTGAAACCATACTTTTTTTCTTTTTGGGATTATCTAGAAAATGCTGGGGAAATTAGAGAAAGTAAAATACCAACGTTATTTAAATACTGGTCAGATTATGATTGGATAATTGCTGACCAAGAAATTCGACTTGATTTATAAAAAATATTTAAAAGTTTTTGTGACAACACACAATTCTACAATTTTTCTTTGATGTCGAAAGCAGTTTGCACACATATGCGTTAAAATGATGATTACATTTAGTTTACAAAACTGCACCCACTCTCCCATTTCCCCCCTCTTAAGAGTGACTTTCACATGTAACTTTTCTGTGTTTAGCATATAGCTCCAAAACCAGATCATATGTTTTTGTGTATATATGCTGATTGGAAACACCAAAAACATTGCATAAATCAGCAATTAAAATGTATACATAAGTATCTAAATTTTACTTACTACAAACTTTCAAATGCATTTGTTTAATATATATACATACTCAAGTCTAGCAATAGCGAAGCATTGTTGGGTCAGCTAGTCTAATATATTTAAAATCAATGTGAGTTTGTTAGTCCTCTAAGTGCTTCTAAACCATTCATCCGATTACAGTCAAACTTTGGTGAGTTCTCGACTGCGTGTCAAAGATGGTTCCTAAGAAATAAGTTTCCCAAAACATCACACCCCTTCCCCCTTACACCCCATAATTTAAAAAAAAACACACTTTTTATCCGATTTCAATGGAATTTCGCACACCTATACTTAAAAAAGAAAATAGAAAAATACTGTAGACATTAGTTTCACAAAACCCAATCTCTCTCCCCCTTCCCACCCCTGCATTATTGTCAATGTTCTTTATACAAAGATACAGTTCCTATCCGATTTTGAAAGAAGTTTGCACACATATACTTTAAAACAAACAGAAAAATATTTTATCCATCATGGATTAGTGGAACTCAGTGACTGTGATATTAAATTTCTTCATATTAAAAACAGCAACAAGTTATAGTTTGTTTGATGTTGTAGATTTATTAACCATTACCGGTTTCGAACAATAAAGTTATCCTATACAATTTCTTAGATTTAATTGTTAAATCCAGCACAGATTAAATAATTTGCAAGCCGTGTATTATTCACATAGAGAATTCTAAATAAAGGCACTTATACAATCCCTTTCCAAAACAACTCCTACAGAATATTAAAGCCCTAAGTAATTTATCTAGACATAAATATAAGATGTAACAAATTTTATTATATATCAGTTTATGTTAATTCCATCTCTATTTATCAATCTAGATGTCATTTCAAATTTAAATTTAACCACTATCAATCATTTTTATTCAAATACCTAGTTCATATTGCTGTAATTTTTTCATAGAACTTAATATTCAATCTAATTTCATCATTAGTATTATGCAAAACTCTTTGTATATAAACATCTTTGCTAACATCTGTAAATGTAAAAGCACATAAGATCTTTTGAGATTATTAAAATGGTGAAATATTCATATTTATTTACTAATACATAATATCCTTTCGCCCACAAGAAGAATTCAGTTTTAAAACATTCGACAATTTAACGTAAGTAATATATTGGAGATTATCTTTATCAACCCAAAATTAAATTTGCTCTCATTCAATAAATGCTACTTTCTATTGTTATAGGATGCAGGCTTGCATTTTGCAACTGCATATTTGATTATATTATAAAAATAAATGCAAACCATCTGATAATGAACAATTTGTTCGAAACCGGTAATGGTTAATAAATATACAACTTCAAACAAACTGTGACTGGTTGCTGTTTTAATTATCAAGGAAAAAAAATACTTTCAGTTTGCCAAAACCAATCCCACCCTCTTCCCCTTTACCACTCCCCTGTTAATTTCCAGTGATTTTTAACTAATTTTATTTAATTGCAATGGAGCACAGACTGTGGTGGCAATTTCCCTACACACCCATTTTCTCCCTATCCTACACCCACCTACATTTACCATCTACAAATTTTATCTTTAAATTATTTCAACGTTTTCGGTAAATTATTCATCATTTCTCTTGGTAACTCATTACAACCCCTGACACCCTTACCCAAAAATGAGAATCTTCCCACACCCTTGTTCCTGAAATCGAGTGCCAGCTTGTGGTCATGGTCATCTTTTCCCTTCCATGAACTACTTTTCATACCTACTCCAATATCTTTCCATGCTTCATCACCAGTATATGCCCTGTACACTCCCATGACCCTCCTCATTCTCCTCCTGTCTTGCAATGAATCCCATTCCAACACTGTTATCATATCTTTCACTGATTGCATTCTGCGATAATTTCCAGAAACAAATCAAGAAGCCCTTTTTTGCATCTTCTCCAACTCCTGTATTTGATACTTAAAATGAGGGTCCCATACTACACTACCATATTCCAGCAATGGTCTAACCAAAGTTATGTAACCCAATTCCTTTACTTCTCTCATACATCCCCTCTTCACTCTCTCCAACAAGTGCAGAACTTTGAAACCTTTTCTTACCACCTGTCCTATGTGTCCTGCCCAGTTAAGCTTGTTATCAAATGTAATGCCAAGATATTTACATTTCAAGTATTCAGCAAACAATTCTTTCCACACCTTATATTCATAATTAACCTTTTGTTTTTTATTTGTGTATCTAATAAGCTGACTCTTCTTTGCATTTATCTTCATCCCATGTTTACCAACCCAACGAGATATCCTGTCCAGATCACCCTGAAACTGTTTACAATCCTCTATCGTTTTGATTCTTTAAATAGTATTATGTCATCTGCGAACAATCTAATTTCGGATAGTAAACAATCAAAACAATTATTCATTAGAATAATGAATAGCAATGGTCCCAATACGCTACCCTGTGGCACACCCATTTTTACTGCCACTTCTTTTGATACTACATTTCCTACCCTAACTTTCTGTTTTCTACCTTTTAAAAATTCTTACACCCAGCAAATCACTTTCTCATCCACTCCAATGGTTTTTACCTTATTTACTACCATTTTATGACTCACTCTGTCAAACGCCTTAGACAGATTTAGTGCTACACTATTAATTTGGCCTCCCTTGTCCATTTCATCTGAAATATCTTGCATTTATCCCACCAGCTGATATTCGCATGAATATCCTTGCCTGAACCCACGTTGCCTGCTTGAAGACCAGTTACGTTCCTCACGTATGTTTCTGATGTGGTTTGTAAGCTACCTTACTCTCTATTTTCAATATTCAGTCAAAATCCGACGAAGTTCGAGGTTAACATTCAATACATGATACCATAGTTGGAAATCGAGATAACAACACTTGATAAAAAGTAAAATAAACAACACATAACAACCATAAATAAGAAGTTTCTAACAAAATATAAACCATAAACTTACCTAAATGAGCGTAAACCATAATAATTCTGAAGTAAAATAACAGGTTTGGTTAAACAACCACACCACTGATATTCCACTAAATTGACCACTGTAAAGCACTTTCATAAGTATAATCTCACCATTTGATATTAAATTCACCAATAACTCGCAGTTCCAGACTAATATAGAGTAGTAAATATGATTTGTAAAGCATCACCGCATGGGGTAATTTCAATAATAAATTCCAGCACATCTAAGTAGTTTCAGAGCTTTAAAAGTAGATTTAAACAAACAATAACCGGCAAGTCAATATTCTTTAAGTTTCCAATGGCCATCAACTAATAAACAGAAGATATAAATAAATGAAAATCAGTTTTCCGGTGACGTCGTAGAAACCAATTTGCAATTTAAAATTCTATCTGGCTAACATATTTCATGAACTAAAACCTTTTCTAAAGTACTTAAATAAAATAAAGGTACGTTTTAAAAATAGTTTCAGGCCATAACCAGCTTTAAATAAAAAGTGAAGAAAATCTTGCAACACCAAGGAAATCAGCGAACTTTAGAAATTCAATAACTTTTGACATCCGTAACCAATTTAAAAGATTTTTACACCACTGAACTCAGCAGAAGCTGGGGAACACTTTAAACTTAGTATAAACTTGATACTTTAAACTTTAGCAAATTTATTTTCAGGACGTGACGTTCGGCAATACTATAAACATGCGTGCTTTCCGATTAACCAACTTTCAAAAATCATTTACACCGGTCTGGAAGCTTTAAAAACAAAACCAACCACATCACTACACTTGTCTCGTTTCGCTCTATATCTTGTGATTTTCTGGAAGTTCCCCGTTAGCAAAATTATTTCTAGATAGACTGTTGTCTAGGGCAGTAGGCCATTTTTGATACGTGGTTTCGTCCGCAGTTTGTTGAAGCACTTGGTCGCAGTAACGTGTAGCTCTTTGTTTAGCGGATTTGAGTGAGACCGGCTCGCGGTGGCTGATGGGAAACCGGAACTTGGACAACATGGCTGACAGGAATTGCCAACCTTAGAATCTTGAACTTTTCCGACATGTGTTCATCGATGTGAACTTTTACTTTCATTTTGGGGTGTAGCGGTCTGTTCTGTTTCATGAGTTGTGATCTTCGGCAAATGATTTTCTCCGATTGTCGTTGCTAACTGTGACTATATGTAAACTCTGTGAAAATTTTAAGAATATAAACTTCAGTGATTCGGACTTCGACTTTCATTTCTATTTTAGTACCTTACTTAATTCTGTAAGTGGTGGCCGTCTTCATCATTACAGTTATCATTCTCCAAGGTTTTTCACGGTTATAGAACTTTTCCCGAACTTTTGGTAACATTTTGGAAGACTGTAAGTTTAGGTGTACAAGCCGATAGCCGACCCCGGTATCCACTAAGACCCTAACAGGTTGCATATAAATCTTTCCGTTAATTTACCTACCCCTGATGTCAAACTGATTGGCCTGTAATTCTCAACTCTATTCCTCACCCCTCTTTTATGAACTGGTACTGCTATTGCACTTTTCCAGTCCTGTGGTAAGCAGCAAGTATCCAGACTCAATTTAAATAATATTTCAAGATAAGGTACAATGTCACGTCCGGCTATCTTTAAGATATCTTCACCAGACTCTTTCAGCTTTCTTATTTTCTTCATGATTTCCTCAGGATGAATTTCAAATTTTTTACTATCTTGATTTCTAATTGTGTTGTTAAGCTCGTTCTCCGAATTAGACCCTCCCGTTTCTGAACCATCGTCCCTAATGCTTTCACTGAAACAGTTACTTAAAATCTCTGCCTTTTTCAAATCGTCAGTAACTTCTTCTCAATCCTTATCTATAAGTGTCTCTACACCATCCCTTTCCCTCAGTTTCCTAATATAGCCATAAAAATTTCTAATCTTTATAAATACCTACAGTTTTTATCTGATTTTGAAGGCTCTTTGCATTTGTATACTTCAAAACAAGTAGAAAAGTGCTGTTTACATTTGCTTTTAAACAACCAACTGCTACCCCCCTTTACCCCAACACCCTAATTTCATAATACATACCCACAGTTTTTATACGATATGGATGGAACTTTGCACTTGCAAACTACAAAACAGACAGAAAAATATGGTCTACATTTAGATTAATATAACAACAAACCTCTTCTCCTTTACCTTCCCCCTTATTTTCTTGCCAGTGTTCTTTATACATAAAACACAGTTTGTATTCGATATCGATGGAACTTCACACAGGTATACCTTAAAATAAGGAGATAAATACTGTCTATGTTTGGTACCAAACTCCCAACCTCTCAGCCCCTTTATTCCCTCCTCTCTTAATTTTCAATTTTCCTTACACTAGCTTTATTCAATGTGGATGAAAATTTGCACTGTCTATCTTTGGTTTACAATACCCATCCACTTTTCCTATCACCCTAATTAAGAAAAAATTACTCTTGAAACCATTAATTTTTTTGGAATTATCTTGAAAATGCTGGGGAAATTAGACAAAGTAGATAGCAACATTATTAAAGTACACATTATTTCCTGTTAAACAGCACTGGACAGATTAGAATCGTAAAATTGCTGACCAAGGAATTCAAACTTGAATTTTAAAAATTATTTTTAAGTTTTTGTGATAACACAGACATTTTTATTTGATGTTACGCTTTAAATAAGTGAAAATGATGTTTATTTAGTTTACAAAATGCTCTCATGTTTCAACCCTCTTAAGACCGATTTACACGAGCCACCTTTTCTGTTTACCGTATATCTCCAAAACGAAATCAGATTTTTTTAAATACATATATATGGTGATTGCAATTACTAAATACATTGCATATCCAAGACCATTGCAAAAAACTTGAAATTGAATAAAACAGCAATTATAATTTATCTGTAAATATCTAAGTTTTACTAAAAACAAACTTCAAATGCATTTGTTTAATTTATATGTGTACTCAAGTCTAGCAATAGCAAGTCTGGGTCAGCTAGTCTTATATATAAAAATCAATGTATGTATGTTTGTATGTCCTCTATGTACTCTTAAACCGTTCATCCGATTACGGTGAAACTTTGGTGAGTTGTTGAGAGTGTGTGGGAGATGGTTCATAAGAAATGAAATTTTGAAAAAAACATCCTGTCGTCACCATAACACCTCATAATTTAAAAAAAAAAACCACCCATTTTATCCGATTTTGATGGAAATTTGTACACGTTTAGTTTAAAGCAAACAGAAAATACTGCCTACATATGGTTTTCAAAAATGCATCCAATCTCCCCTTTCCCACCCCTCAATTATTACACAAACCCACACTTTCTATTCGATTTTGATGGAACTTTGTACACATATACTTTAAAAATAATAGAAAAATACTACAGACATTCCACTCCAAAACCACCCCCTCTTTCCCCTTACACCCCATAATTTTAAAAAAATCACAGTTTTTTCCAAATTTTGAAGGAAGTTTGCATTTATATATTTTAAAACAAACAGAAAAATACTATTTAGTTTCAGTTTTTATCTCATTTTGATGGAACTTTGCATTTGTATACTTCAAAACAAGAAGAAAAATACTGTTTACAGTTGGTTTTAAAAATCCAAATACTCTCCCCCTTTCCCCCAATCCCCTAATTTTTTCAATATTTCATATACAAGTCGTAATGTCCCTTGGTGATGGGAAATTTATGCGTGTGAATTCCACGTTTCTTTGGCATCGGCGAAAGCCAGGTGACTCATACCTGCGCTGAAAGACCGAACGATTTATGGCAGGCCATAAAGTTAAAAGCTTTACGCATTCAATGAAATTCAAAAGACAGTGTAGGGACTGGGCTGAAATGAGGATTTCTTGGTACAGTAGAAAGTTTAGACTATAGAAACGATGCTTCGGAGAAAAAGTCAGGTTGCGGAGAACCTCTGTTGGTAACCAGCGAATCAAACAGTGTGTTACGAACTTTTATAAACCATAAGTTTTTTATGTTGCATGCGGAGCGCCAATGGAGATCATGGACGACCCGCCAAACGCTTTGACTCGCTGAAATTTCCCGCGTCTGCTAAAACTACGGAGCCTGCAAGTTTTCAACGGGGTGAACAAGTGGGAGAGAAGACATTCTGTTGCTGGCCAGCAAACAATCCGCACCGGTGTACCACGGGAGATTGCCGGAGACCACCTGCGGGGAGCTACGTCGCCAAGAGGACGACGCCCAGCTGATCAACAGGGTCCGTGAAACACTGTTTTATCCGCACGTCATCTGCCACGGTAAAGAATGCCGGCGATGTGTAGACTCTCTTGCGTCATTCAACCATAGGCAACGCTCTGAGATGAGAATCATGCTCTAAATTGTTCAAGAGAAACTTTTAATATTCAGTTCTGTTCAATAAACCAATCAATTTTATATTCAAAGAAAATAATAGGTGTTGTAAACCCTGCTTTCAATAACTTCCTTTCCAATGTATCAGTATATCATGTAAATAGATGAAGATTTGTGTTTTTTAATGGTATTTTAAAATTACAATTGCTTTGATTAAAAGTATTTCAGAATTGGAATGTCGCTTCTCTCGGATAGAGAACACTTCCATTCTTGGCGCCTACCCGGGATTAATTTTGCAAATTAATTAATTAATTAATGCATATCATTATTTTATTTTAATTTAAGAACATCAGAAAACGAGACGCCACAATGCCCACAGTTTTCGTATGATATTGATGGAACTTTTCACAAGCAAACTAGAAAACACATAGAAAAATTAGATTAGATTACAAGAACCGCAAACCTCTTCTCCTTTACCTCTCTCCTAATTTTTTGCGCATGTTCTTTATACATAGTTTTATCAGATATCGATGGAACTTCATACACATATAATTTAAAACAAGGAGAAAAATACTGTCTATATTTGGTTTACAAATCTCAACCTCTCATCCCCTTTATTCCCTCAGCTCTTAATTTTCAATGTTCCTACGCTAACTTTATTCATTGTCAAAGGAACTTTGCGCATGTACAAAATAAAACAAAGAGAAAAATGCTGTCTATGTTTGGTTTACAAAACCCACCCACTTTCTCTGTGACCTTAATTAAGAAAAATTTACACATGAAACCATTTAGGTTTGGGAAATATCTAAAAAATGCTGGGGAAATTAGAGAAAGTATATAGCAACATTATTAAAGTACACATTATTTCCTGTTAAACAGCAATGGACAGTATACGATCGGACAATTGCTGACATTTGAACTTGAATTTTAAAAATTATTTTTAAGTTTTAGCGACAACACACAAATCTACACTTTTATATGATGTCACTCATATACTTTAAAACAAGTGAAAATGATGTTTATATTTAGTTTATAAAACTGAACACCCTTTCCCGTTTCATCCTTCTTAAGAATGATTTACACATGCAACTTTTCTTTGTTAAGCGTATATGTCCAAAACAAACTCATATTTTTTTGTGTATATGCTGATTGGAATCACCAAAAACATTGCATATCCAAGCCCAATGCAATAAACTGGAAATTGAATGAAACAGTGATTAAAATTTATACATAAGTATATGATTGGTTAATTTGTTGGTGGAGGGAACGGTCGAAGGTAAGAACTGCAGAGGAAGACAGAGATTAGAGTATATGAAGCAGAAAATTGAGGACGTGGGCTGTAAGGGGTATGTAGAAATGAAGAGGCTAGCACAGGGAGGGATGGAGGATTGCATCAAACCAGTCGAAAGACTGACAACAGCAAAAAAAAAAAAAAAAAAAAAAAAAAAAATGTATATAATTTTTAGTAAATACAAATTTTCTAATGTATTCATTTAATCTATATGTGTACTCAATACTAGTAATAGGGAAGCATTACCGGGTCAGCTAGTCTTCTTATATACAAAAATTAATGTATATATGTATGTCCTCTACGCGCCGTTCATCCAATTACTGTGAAGCTTTGGTGAGTTGTCGAGAGTGTGTAGGAAATTGTTTCCAAGAAATAAAATTTCCAAAAAACCCTTTACAACCCTTCAAACCTATACATTTTATCCGATTTTAACCAAAATTTGCACACATATAATTTAAAACAAATTGAAAAATATTGCCTGAATATGGTTTCAAAAAACACAACCACCCCTAATTTAAGCAAACCCACAGATCCAATTTCGATAGAAATTTGCATACCAATAATATATAAAACAAACAGAAAAATTCTGCCTTTGATGATTTTTAAAAATGCAACACTTCTCTTCCTTCGCATCCCCTTAATGTTGACAATCTTCTTTATACAAAGTTACAGTTTCCCGATTTTGAAGGAATTTTGCACACGTATATTTTAAAACAAACATAAAATCACTGTCTACATTTGGTTTGCTAAAGCCCACCCCTCTATCCTTTCACCCCATCCCCTCTTAATTTCCAATGGTCTTTACAGAAACCCACAGATTTAATATGATTTCGACAAAACTCTGCACATATACACTTAAAAAAAAAAAAAAAAATACTGTCTACATTTGGTTTACAAAAATCAACCACTCTCTCTCTTTCCACCACATAATTTTTGTCAATGATTTTAATACAAACTACAATCTATATCATTTGACCGATTAGCTTAAAACATAGCAAATATATGTATTTATTCATGTTGTTTTCTGACCAAATAAAAAACAAAAGCCACACCCTCTCCCCATTTACACCCCTTAATTTTTATACAAACCCATACTTTTTATCCAGTTTTGATGTAACTTTGTACACGTATACTTTAAAACAGAGAAAAAAAATGTACGCATTAGTTTTACGAAAACCCAATCCCTCTCCCCTTTTTCATCCCCGTAACTATTGTCTACGTTCTTTATACAAACCTACAGTGTCTATCCGATTTTGAAGGAAGATTGCACATGTATACCTTAAAACAAACAGAAAAATACTGTTTACATTTAGTTTGCAAGAAACCACTATCCCCCCCTCTTTTATGTTTTCAAATGTTCTTTATACATCTCCACAATTTTTATTCGACATCATTGGAACTTTGCACAAGTATACTTTACAACAAACAGAAAAATACTGCCTACATATGGTTTACAAAAATACCCCCACCTTCCCTCCCCACCCTAATTAAGCAAAATTTACACTTAAAAACATCCAGTTTTTTCAAATATCTCGAAAATGGTGGGGAAATCAGCCAAACTATACATCAATATTCTTAGAGAGTACATTTCCTGTTAACCAATTCCAATTGGATAGTTGGTGACCAAGAAATCCAAATTTCAGTTTTAAAAATTATTTTAAAGTTTTTGTGACAACACAAATCTACAGTTTTTATTCGATAACCGAGGAAGTTTGCACACATATTCTTTAAAACAAATGAAAATGAATTTTATATTTAGTTTACAAAACTGCACCCGCTCTCCCGTTTTACCCCACATGAGAATAATTTACATGTGTAACTAATCTGTGTATAGCATATATCTCCAAAACAAACCAAGAGATTTTTTTTTTGTATATATGCCAAATAGAATCACTAAGAAAATTGCATTTCCAGACCATTGCAGTGAATGGATCAGTAATTAAAATTTATATGCAAATATCTCATTTTAACTAAATACGATCATTTAAATGTATTCATTTAATCTATATGTGTGCTCAAGTCTGGCAATAGTGAAGCATTGCCGGGTCAGCTAGTTTGAACATAAAAATGAAAGTTATTCCATCAAGAAAAAAAATCTAATATTCAATTATCAACAATTAATCCACAAGAACTAATATTTTTTTTATTGATCATTTCAAAGTGAATGAACTGAAATGAGATACGAGGGTGGCCCACAAACTAATGCCCCACTTTTTTTCTCAGCCCCCAACAATGGTAACAATGCAAAACTTTAAATATATGTTCTTTGAAATGTCCAGAGTGTGCGTGCAAAGTTTCCATTTCTTCCGACAGATAGCATAGTTTCAACAATGGTTCAACATGGCGTCTGTGAGTGATGTTCGTTATAAGCAGCGTGTCGGAGCAAGAAAGGGTTGGAAACATTCACAAACGTTTATGTATAGTTTATGGAGCATCATCAGTCGACAGAAGTACGGTAAGTCGCCGGGCACAGAGCAGTGCTGGATTTCCCATTACGCTGTATAGGCTCCAGCCTAGGGGCGGCAAATTTCCTAGGGTGCCCGCTTTAGTAAGCTGTCAAATTTGTGCGTGATTATAAACATAATAGAAAAACATCTACTATAAATTTTCATTTAAGTGGTGACAAACTCGGAACAATTAATAGAAAAGAAAAATAAGTTTACTATCAATTTTCATTTAGGTAAGTGGTGACAGCGAACAATTAGCTAAATTATTAATTTAATTGTTCATTAGTTTCCTGACTTTCTATCTTGTTCAACGCAGTCCGAAGGAAGACTCTATAGACAGCGGTAAGTTTCTGCTGACAGACTTACATTTCATGATTTCTATAGTAAAAATACTTAAGTATGATCTAAGATTTCATTAATTGAGTATCTGGATGTTGAAAGTCACCGAGCGCTCAAAAGTCCAGATTTTATTGAAGAAATCATTGAAAAGTCAATGATTTTGAAACTTAATTCGTCATTTCTCAGCTAATAATGAATTAAATTCTTTGAAATTGTTAAGGAACATGCATTGAACAATACCGAAACCGGTATTGTGCTTGAAATTAATGTAAATTATAATCGTTTCATAATAATTTATTAAAAATCAGAGCGTAAGTTTCATCTAGTAAGATTGCAGAGAAATCTCAGTCAAATTCGTTACTTGATCTCTCCAGATTTTTGAGAAATCAATCTCCGTGTAACATTTACCCGGACTTGGATATAGCTCTTCGCATAGCACTTTGCACTCCAGCCACAAATTGTTCTCGAGAAAGGAGCTTTTCCTGCTTAAAACGAGTGAAGAATTACCAAAGGTTTTCATTATCTCAAGAAAACCTAAACTCTTTGGCTCTTCTATATATAGAAGCAGAGATAATGAACACCTTAAACTATTATGATGTTGACTTAGCCAATCAAAATTCCCTAAGAAACCTACAATTATGTATTACATTTTCTATTTTCTTGTTTGTTTTCTTGTTGCATAATAAACATTCATTTTTCTTGTTTCTATTTTATGACTAAATCTGAATACTTAACCTATATCCATTCACATATATTCGTTTGCTACCTAATAAAGGTAATACAATTTAGTGATTAGTATAAGTATGAAAGAGAAAAGGGCGGCACAAAATGAACAACCTACACTCAAAAAAAGGTTAAATCCGGCCCTGGCACAGAGGGTGAGGCCATCTGAAAGCGGTTCTGCAGAGCTTCAAGAATTGCAGCGATCGGGAAGGCCACCAGACAAGATGCAGAGTGCTGATGTGCTCTTTCGCGAGGACTGACGCATAACGACCCAACAGTTGGTACGGGAGCTGTCATTCAGCAAAAGAAGTGTGGGTATAAACGTCAGTGCTCTTGATTATACAAAAAAGGGTGTTCACGAAAGGTTCCGCGCCGTCTTAAGGAGGAACATAAAACTCTCAGAAAAAACATATCTTTTGAGTTGCTGCAACGTTTTGAAGCTGAAGGGGAAGCCTTCTTGTCCCGGACTGTGACAGGCGAAGAAACCTGAGTTCACCATTTTGAGCTCGAAACAAAACGGCAATCGATGGAATGGCGTCATCCTGACTCTTCACAGAAGAATAAATTCAAAGCAACTGCTTCCGCTGGTAAGGTCATGATATCTGTGTTTTGGGACTGTGATGGTGTCATACTCATTGATGTGATCCTGAGAGGCACCACCATTAATTCTGAGGCATATGTGAACACATTAACTGAACTCGACAAGTGCTTCCATCAACTTGGATGCCATAACAACCTAGGTGATTGTTTGCCTCAAGATGATAATGCATGCCCTCACACAAGTTTTAAGACATTGGAACACATCACCCCATCCGCCCTATAGCCCTAACCTAGCTCCCTCAGACTTTCATTTGCTTTGGCCATTGATGAATGCCATTCATGGGAGACATTTTGAAGATGACGAAGAGGTGATTCACACAGTGAAGAAATGGCTTCGAGAACAGAGCAAGGAGTAGTGCCGCCAGGGCAGGGGCGGATCCAGGATTTTGGTTTGGGAGGGGCTTAAGCGAACTTTGGTTTGGGAGGGGTGGGCCCAAGTGGATTTTGGTTGGGGGGAGGGGAGCTTGAGTCGGGCAAAAGATAGTATTTATAGTCTCCTCGGGCCTCAAATCCGTAGAGCTAAAAAAATTCTCCAAAATCTCAATGTCGGAGATGGACCTAGATACTTTGGGGGGGGGCTTGAGCCTCCTAGCCCCCCCCCCCTGGATCCACCCCCTTGCCAGGACATACACGCTCTTGTGGAGGAAGACCGTAGAAGAGGAAGGAGATTACTTGGAAAAATAGAGAGTGTAGAAGAAACAGCATTCTTTCTTGTGTATAAGTTTCATTGTGTTAAATAAATAATTACTGAAGAAAACAATGCGGTGTATGAGTTTCTGGGCCACCCTCATAGTATGGGATCTACATTATAGATATATGAGTTGTCATGATATGGGGGAAATGCCCGGCAAAGTTGGTAGATTTGCTTGCACAGATTACCACAAAATGTATTTTTTGACTTAATATAAAAATTAAAAGACAGAGGGCTGATACTAGCAGTTATACGTTGGCCATAAGCATTGAATAGAATCGGGATCAAATTTGAGAATACTAGGTCTATTAGAAAAGTATTTGACTTTATTTATTTATTTTTTTCCAAAACATAATGGACTCGAATGAAGTGCGCTTGCATCAGTCGACCTTGAGCCTCCGAGCGCATGCGTGAAATTTTTCCCGCCTGTCGGTAGCGCCAGTTGCTGGTGAGCAGCATTTGAGTCAGGTTTTGTGTAGTACTCTATTGCATCAAATTTTGCCAGAAACTGGGCGACTGCCAGGTGGAAACCATTCTGAAGATTCAGATGGCTTTCGGTGACGATTCTTTGGGTATCACACATATTAAGGAGTGGTACCACTGGTTTAAAGATGGCCTGCCGCACATCGGTGCAGAACGAGCCACGCTCCGGTCGGCCATCAACATGCTGAAATGACCAGGTCATTGCCAAAGTGGACGCTGTGGTGATGTGGGATCGTAGTATAAATATTCGAGAAATTTCGGAAGAGGTGGGCATCAGAACTTTTTCGGCACATTTCATTGTAACCGAAGAGTTGACCACTAAGCGAGTGTCGGTGGAATTCGGGTGAAGCTGCTGACGGCGGCGGAAAAGCAACTTCGTTTTGAAGTCTCGCACGACATGCTGGACAAACAGTGAGCTCAGCTTCATGAACACCATAATCACTGGTGACGAGTCCTGGATGTACGGATACGACCCGGAAACCAAATTGCAGTCGTCACAGTGGAAGCATTCCACGTCACGAACACCAAAGAAGGCCCTCCAAGTGCACAGCAATGTCAAAGGGATGCTGACTCCCGCTGTGTGGTATAACACGAGTACGCACCATAGCGTCACACAATAACCAAAGAGTACTACAGGGAAGTCCTCCGTCGCCTACGTGATGCTGTGCATCTCAAGAGACCGGAGTTGTGGTCAACAGGAAATTGGCGCCTCCATCACGACAATGCTCCAGCACATTCCTCGCACGTGATTCAGACTTTTTGTTTTTTGTTAAAAACAAGACTCGAGTGGTTCAACAGGTTCCATACTCTCCTGACACGGCCCCCTGATACTTTTGGCTGTTACCCAAACTCAAGAAGCAATTGAAAAGAAAGTGATTTCAGACAAGAGTCGACATCAGAGTTCTAGACTCCACTCTGGAAGAGGCTTTCTTGGAATGCTCCCATCAACGGCGGCACCTCTAGGACAAGTGAGGGGAGTCCCAAGGAGACTGCTTTGAGGCTGATTAGGTTTCCAACGCTCCAGGTATGTCTTTTTTTTCTTTTTGATCTCTTTCTCTGTCGGCCCAGAGGCCGGATACTTTTCTAATAGATCTCGTACTATGTGAAAGAGAAGACACGACCCTGGATAGAAAACAGCGCTTGATTATAAGCACACTGGAGCAGGTTAACTCATACCTGCATTTTTTCGGTTGTATCATGGTTTAAGTTCTGGTGATTAATTCCTATGTATTTTTGGTGGTCTCAAAGTAATATCGATGATCCTTGGGCAAGGTCTTTATGTGAGAGGGATAGCAGAGACAAGGGAAATAATTGGAAAAAGATAGAATGGTCACAACGACTTTCGTTGGAATCTGTGATAAAAAATGTGGACCAACAAACTCTGATTGAGTCGACGAAAGTTCTCCTTCCACCCTGACACATCAAATTAGGTTTGATTATGCAATTTCTGAAAGCCTTGCCAAAAGATGTTTCCAGGTCATTTGTAACAAATTTCCAGCCTTGTCAACGTCAAAACTAAAAGAGGGTATCTCTTTGGATCGAGACATTAGAATATTTGTAAATTTGCTAATTCTGAAAAAGAAATGGAAGTTCCTGAAAAAGAGGAATAGGTTGCCTTTAAAGACATAGTAACCAAGTTTTTGTACAAAAAGAAGGATCCTAATTTCAAGTCTATCGTTGAGACAATGCTGCAGAAGTACCAAAATTTAGGCTGTTCCACGAGTTTGTAGGTTAATTTACTGTATACACATTTAGACTGCTTTCCTGAACATCTCGGTGTGTTTAGTGAACAAATGGGTGAGAGATTTCATCAGAACATGAAAGAAATGGAAAAGGAGAAGGCAGATGGAATACTACAAAGACAGCTGGATGTTGCATGGAGATTATTCCGGAAGAGCATATATAGGAAAAAGCCTGATAAAAAGCATGGCTGGTCCGAATTGCGTCAGCACAACGACTAAAATTGATGAGCGTCTGTGGGTACACTCGATGCAGTGAACAAATGTCCCCACTACCCGGCACGCGAAAGTGACTTCAAAATGACGAGACGTGTATGTGAGAATTAGAAGCGTGAAACGTAAAAGATTTCTTTTTTGGAGATTTTTCTCTCGGTCCAGGCTGCATTTCAACCTGAGCAAAACCTCTACAGCAAAAATAAACTGTTTAGATTGATGCAATCCCTGTACCGATAGTTTTAAGAGCGTCTGTGGGTACACCCGACGCAGTATACGCGTTTTGTCATTGCGACGCCACTTCCGCGTGCCGGGTAGTGGGGAGATTGTGCACAGAATCGATTGTACCCACAGACGCGCGTCTAAAATGGCGAGTGTTCCTGTTTCTATATTATATTCTATTGTTTATTATAAGCCACAAAATAATACGTTTGTATGAAACAAACTAATTTCAATCTGTCATCCAGTCTCATGTTTGTGATATTTTTCGTTATAAAGCAAATCTTGCTCAATGTGAATTGCAAAAAATTCTGACGTGATGAAACTGAACTAAGGTCATTTTCGGGTTCAGCACACCGAGATGTATGGAAATCAATCATCAAAAGTTAAAAAATAGAACCATCGCAAACTAGTGTAATTTGTATTTGCATTTAATGGAAGTCAGTTCTACAATCAGAAACGAAATCCTAAAAAACAGAAAATATACCTGGAATTTTTTGCATTTACAGCCAAGGACTACCTGGTGGTGCCCAACTGTCAAAAGTGCAATGACCTAGGACACAGTAGTAAACATTGCCAACAGCCTAGCCTCTGCTGCAGTTACTGTGGGGAAATGAGACACAAGAAAGACGAGTGTAAAAAGAAATCCCAACCACTAATCTGCATCCCCTGCACAAAGCGTGAAAAAGTATGAAAAAAGAGGGAAGGAGTGCATGACCTATCCGCTTCTTCTGTAAAGAGTAGTAAATAGAACAGAGTATGAGTAACAAAACAAAACTAGTAATGGAATCAAAAGGTTTAACACAAAACATGCACCTAACAAACGAGACACAAGAAGCGATATCTAGAGAGGAACAAAAGAAAGGAAAACTCCTTCTAGAAAGAGAAGGGATGCGGCATGAGCGGCAAGCTATCGCGAAAAGTTGAGAAAGAATCTCGAAGTATACAAACAGGACATCGGAATCCAAGTAGATAGCGAAGACGTACAGGAAACTGTTCAGAGCCCAACTTTTAGCATAAATCTAAACTGGTTACCATCTAGAGTACGTAAAGCTGGGTTGTGTTGGGGCCCAAATCTTACCGATAGCACGACACTAAAAACAGGACAGCAGGTATTATTTTACGAATACAAAAACCGTGTATGCGTAAAAATTGATCCCAAGATGTGTACCAAGAGTTTGAGGAAAATTTGAAACTAACACGATTAGAAGAAGAACGCATTCTGAATGTGGTATTACTGCATCTAACCAGAACGCTACATCTGGTTGGAAAAACCACCACGTCTCGCCGGATGGAGGCGGTAGATCGCATTCAGCTGAAGTCTAAGAATTTACCCACAGATCCCGCTCAACTCCTTACCCTTATCAAGAAGGTCTTTGACAGGCGAGGAGAGACCTTTGACCCAGAGGTAATATTCAGTCAGTCCACAATGATATACAGGTATGGCAGGATCGTTTTCGATCCTAAGC
Organism: Vandiemenella viatica; assembly: GCA_031002005.1. Classification (NCBI taxonomy): domain Eukaryota; kingdom Metazoa; phylum Arthropoda; class Insecta; order Orthoptera; family Morabidae; genus Vandiemenella; species Vandiemenella viatica. The sequence continues at coordinate 11,783,330 of CM061914.1, read as the reverse complement.
AAACCGGCTGCATTGCAATATGCGTACAAGGCACCCTTCAGTGTGTATCACAAGATTAAAATAGCGCAAATAAATGCAAGGCGAAGTAACTTGGTGTTGTAAGAGGTGAGAAGGCTAGCAGCTGAGGAACAGTGGAATATAATTTGTATCCGTACAGCTAAAATGAGCAAATTCCTCATATGCCTTTGACTTGTCAAATAATAGTAGAAGGAATTACTCGTATGGCAGGACTAATAATCCAGAACAAACAAATTATTATTTACAAAAATCACGCAATACTGCGATGAGCACACAATATATGCGCAAGTTGGTAGCACCGATTGGTGCAGCATGGTGTTAATAAACATATACTTTCAGCATAAAGACATATGTATGGGTCTTGGAAAATTCATCATCACAGCAGATGCAAATGCCAAGTCTGAACTTTGGCGTAGTGCGTATATGGACGAAGCCGGAGTTATGCTCGAAGAACTGATAAGCGATTTAAATTTGGAAATTAAGAATAACCAATAATCCGCCCACGTATAGAAACGAGGCAGGTGCAGAGTCTAACATTGATGTTACGCTTACTTCGCCAGATGTAGGAAACATTCTGCGGAATTAGAAGGTTGAAGATAACTTAACTAGTAGTGATGTTATAACGTTTGAATTGGCAAAAGACAAACTCAAGGCCAAAGAAGGTGTAGAAAGTGGCAGGTGGCGCTATAACATAAAAAACGCCGACTGGTGCAAATTAAGGAGAGTGTTGGTCTGCCGTCAGGTCACATGGAAAGTGACGATGTCGATGCCATAGCAAGAGGTATTAGAACTTCTATTCAAGCAACAATGAAAGTGGCGATCCCAATAAAAAGACCTACAAAGTTGGGAGATAAACCGTGCAGCTACCAGCTACAAAAGGCACGGGCGGAAATGCGCAAGGCACGAACAGTATACCATAGTTGTTTGATAGCGACCGGGAACTACCGCTACAAACAAAGCAGCAAAGATGGGAGGCCTACGTTAAGACAAACCTTAGCACGGACCGCTGGGGTGTACCCTATAAGATAGCAGCTGGTAAGATACGGCCTCCAACCATGTTGTCGACAGTGCAGTGGGCTGACGGGACACGAACCTCTGACTGGGCCAAGACAGCGGAAGTACTGCTACACGAACTCCTGCCAGACGATGAAACAGATGCAGAAACGAAAGAACAAAAGGAGTTACACTCCAAACCAGAGGATATCTATACAATAGAGGTGATAGCAGATGAAATAACCGTAGAAGAACTGATAAAAGCGATAAATGCAATGTACAAGAACAAGGCCCCCGGGTCAGATGGAATTGCGGCAGAAGTGCTCCAGGCTCTAGTTGTTCAGTTGGCACCACCGTTGTGTAATTTGTTTAGTAAATGTTTACATCAGGGAAGAATCCCTAATGCATGGAAACAAAGCGAGGTGGTAATCTTAAAGAAAGGGGGTGGCAAGGAGCCGTCCCAGCCCAAGTCCTATCGGCCTATTTGCCTGCTCAACGTACTTGGTAAAGTTCAAGAGAAAATTCTTGTCTGGCGCCTACAAACGCATAGGAATAAAATAGGAATGAATGTAAACCATAACGGATTCAGAGCAGGCAGATCGACAGATGACGCTATAAACAGGGCAATGCAATTGGTTGATACATGTACTAGCGATTATGTATTGGCAATATTTGTTGACGTAGCAGAGGCTTTTGGTAATCTCTGGTGGCCAGGATTGTTTGCAACGCTCAGATAATTAAAATGTCCAAGCAATATGTACAACGAATTTACGGATTACTGTAGAAACGGATATGCCGAACTGAGATGTCAACGAATGACCATTGAGAAAAAACTGTCTAAAGGTTGTCCTCAGGGATCGGTATGTGGCCTGATATTTTGAAACAGTAATGTATAGACTGGAAGGACTAGAAGGGTTGTTGGACTTGGTGGCTTTTACTGATGACCTGCTTCTGCTGATTCAGGGAGGAACAAGAAGAGAAATTGAGCAGAGAAGCAATATCATCCTGGAGAAACTTGACAAATGGTGCACGGAGGTCAAGCTTAATCTCGCACCGCAGATGACTCAGTATATGATTCTGCGCAGAAGTCTGCAGCGGAATCTAACGATCAAGGTTAAAGGAAAAAGCATAATAAGTACAGCCAAGTGCAGATATCTCAGCATTTCGATTGATTAGCCGCTAAAATTTATAGATCATATAGGTGAAGTGTCCAGCAGGGCGAAGGTCGTCATGAATAAACTCATCAGCGTTGGACAAAGAAGATTCCATCTTCCCATCCACGCGATAAGGCTCTATCATGACGCCATTCCGGCATCAATCGAGAGCTATAGAGCGAGTGTCTGGGGGAAACATGTGAAGAAGGTTAAGCCAAAATACTTAGATACTTAGAAGAGTACAGAGGAGTGTCCTTTTAAGACTAAGTGGTTCATATAGCACCACCGCCACACATGCTTTGACGGCTGTTTTATATGTCTGGCCCCTAGACATGATGGTATGAAAACGCGGTGCAATATACTGGCTAAAGTCCGGTGATAAGAGAGCAGCTGAAGAAATAGAAGGTCGACCTGTGACAGCCAAAAAGGAAGTAATGTCGGCCCTCCTACAAGATTGGCAGCATCAATGGAATATAAGCAGTACAGGTCGGAGAACATACGGCATCCTTCCTGATGTCAAAGAACGATTGGAACTGTATCATCTAAATCCGTCCGCCGGCTTAATCCTTCATAACTGGGCATGGTCCTTATAATAGTTTCTTGCACAGTAGGAGCCTCAAGAATTGAGTCTGTGTGAGTGTGGAGCGGAAGCGACACCTGATCATATGGTTGTCGAAAGTATTCTTGCGGAAGCGAAGGAAATAGTATGTGAGCAACTAATTGGGAAAGAGGTACGAAGTATCATTACAAACAGGGCACACTGCGAAATTCTGAGTCAAATAGCAGATAGGATTTCTATGCACTATAAAACAAAATACCTTGTGCAGATAGCAGGCGTGAGAAGGCACTAACAACAGAGGAATTAACAATAAAACACTGCATTGACTATTAAAGGATATGGCAAAAACAGACACTAGAATGATAGCACAACAGTAGATGGAGAACCTGTTTCCTGGCGCACAGTTCTTATGACGGCCACCAGGTGGAAGCACCATCGGCGTGACGTCGCAGGGTGGTGGTGGTGGTGGGTAGCCAATCAGCGTTCGGGGTCACGGTGCTAACCCCATCTTCGGCCACGAGATGGCAGCACATGCTGAATCAATCCACGAAAACCTCAATTTGCGCATGCACCAGCCAAGATATTCCTCTCCGCCACAGGTTCTTCTATCTCTGTCTAAAACTGATAATTCCCCCCCCCCCCCCCTGTAAGGTGACAAGTCCCTTACACTTTAATTTTTTGTGAATAATTTTTGTTAAAAGTTAATTAAATATTATTCTTGCTTGTATTGTGCATAAAAATGTGTTAAATTGTTATGAAAAAATGATAAAGATAAACGCATAATTAAAGTGACAGAATATCTATGGACAATGATTATCTATGATAATGTATACTTTGGAGGACAAGACAAAGAGAATATGGCAAGGGTATGGATGAGAATAAAATATATCTGGTAAGTTGTTGAGAAAAAAGGAATGTAAGAAGTGTGTTTTGACCCTTGTGAATATAAATAAAAGTGTTTTTCGAGCGTCACTTCAAAGAATTCGTTGTCTAGATATTTATTATTTGTTTGTTTCTGAACTGTGAATGGAAATAATCTGCCGGTTTCAGCAGCTTAGATTACAGCTTGAAGACGGGCAGATTACATTTACCTAAACCTAAATACAGGAAGAGGGGATCTTACAAGTGGCTGACCGTAAAAGGACACAGAACTAAAAAACTTTAGTTCGGTAAGGAAAGAGCCTGGCAAATCTTCGGAGAAGAGAAAGAAAGGTAAGACAGAAAATACATTTTAATAACGTGAAGTGGACTATAAATAAATGCAGATGTAAATCTGAGAAGCTATTTGAAGAGATATGGTAATTGTTTAAAAATTTGAAGAGACTCATAGCCGCGTAAATTACTGAAAATAGTAAGAGTAAACTTCAAGATATGGTAATGAACGTTTTGGTTAAGTGTTAACGAACTAGATATTATCTGTGACTGTTTGCCGAAAGGAACTTGCTTTAAATAAAAATAATAGTAAAAGTAAATTGCAGTAGAGGGAATACTGTATAGTAGTAAAATAACAAGCAGGAATATAACAGTTAAAATGCTGGGAAAGAAATTCATCTCAATGTATAATGCATGCACGAGAAGTTAACGAGCAAGAATAGTATCTTTGACAAATTGTGGAAGTAAATTTGCTGTAGTTAAAAAACTGATATTTTGAAAGTGTTTTGTGAAAATAATTTTTGTAAAGATAATATGTATGTTGATGAAAGTTTTTTGTGTCTCTAATTCTGAGTCAAACTACTGCGTTGTAAAATTCATTGTCACCTCGTTGAAGACTTTCTTTTCTCCAGTCTGTATTTACTCTCGTAAATTTTTTTTTATGGGGTTGAAATTATTGGTGTGAGGATTTATTCTTGTGTGAAATTTTGTGTGTAAAATGGAAAACAAAAATTTAGTGGTAGATTCCGAGAGTTCATTTAATGAGACGGGAGGCGAAAATAGTGAGCAGGTTAAAGTTTCTGGAAATTTAAATAACAGTTTGGATTCGGGTTGCGCGTATTCAGATCAGTCAGTGTGTGATGTTAGTATTCAAAAAGTTCATGAGTTATCTCCAGCTAGCTTAACTCAAAAGAAATTTGACCGAGAAGAAGATTATTCTTTGGAAATGATACTAGCAAAAATATTACAGAGCCAACAGGAATTAAAGCAGAACCAACAGAGATCTGAAGAAACAAATCAACAGCAGATAATGAATATGCAAGAATTAAAACAAACCCTGCTACAGAACCAACAAGATTTAAGACGAGAATTACAACAAAATCAACAGAAGTTTGAAAAGTTAACACTACGACAGATGGAGAAAATGCAAGAATTAATTACGCAAAACCGACAAAGAATGGAACAAGAATTTAATCAATGGAAAAATGAAAAGGAAAATATCTATATTAAGCTAGACAATGTAGAGGAGCGCATTGTTAAGGAAGAAGAGAATCGTGAAGAGGCAATGAGGCTGGTATGCGATGAGCAAAATAAGTTGAAGAATGAATTTTTAGGGATTAAACAGGAATTTTGGCAAGTTCAAGGTGAGGTCATATGTTGCAAAAAGACAGCTGAACAACAATGGATAGAGGTGAATCAGCGAGTTGACGTGGTGCAAAACAAAATCGAATGCTGTGCCGGCAAAAATTTAGTACCGTCCGGTCAAATAAAATTACCGGAAGTAAGTTTTGTTCCAGGGGGCGAGATTCATCCGCACATTTTTGTAGAGATTTACAGAAACGCACTACCGAAACACTGGAGTGATGAGGAAAAAATTAGATATGTAAAGATGATGATGAAAGACGAAGCATTGGAATGGTCGTGTGGAGTAGCGGAGAGCAGTATTAGCTACGTAGAATTTCTGCGAAGTTTTTTGAAGAGGTACTGGTCGGAGGAAAGGCAGAGACGTGTGAAACAAGAATTTAGGAACAGTTGTCCATACAAACGCCAATTTGGTAGCCTTCGCGAATATTGCGAAAAATTGATGAAAGGACTGAAATACTTGTCAAACCTAATAGAAGAAGACGAGAAAATAGAAATTTTGGAGAGAAAAATGCCGCGTTGGGTGCAGGAAAGGATGTTGCTGGCGCGATGGAATAATCTCCAAGAATTTTTAGGAGTGGACAAGATAGACAAATGGGACGATAGGAGTGTAAGAGATCAAAATTTTACCGGAAGTTCGTACGGTGGAAAAGAGCAATCGGGACAAGTATATCGGGAAAAGGATGGAAAGAGAGATGATAGAGAATCGAGACCAGCACAAGAATGGAAAGGAAAGCCTACACAATATAAACAATGGAGCGATCGAAACGCTAGGGAATGGAAAGCTTTCAACAATGGAAGTAGAGGGATGGAGCGAGTAGAAAGCGGAAAGCAGAGTGACGAAAAATGCAACCAGGGAAATTAGAAAGGGGTTGTGAAGAGGTTCCGTTCCCAGGCCGATGAAAGAAGAGGACCAAGAAATTTTAAAGAATATAGATGTATGTTCATGAGAGTAAACAAAGAAGAAGCAGTAAAACATAGGAAGATCGTTCTAGAAGATGTTGCAAAACATTTCCAAAGAATAGAGAGAGAGGAGAGCAATCAGAAGACGTCAGTAGAGAGCGACAATCAAATCAGAAATAATGAAGAAAGGAAGCCATTAATGGATAAAACACTGATGATTGATGAAGTAGATGAATGGGTAAACCAAGCAAGAAGAGCTTGTAGGGAAAAATTAGGAGTGGAAACGGTAGAAGAAGAAGAATATGAGGAAGACCTCGAAAAACGGATAGAAGTGGGAAAAGAGCAAGAAGTAACGGTGGAAGACAAAGGTCCGTTAAAATGGTGGAGGTGTTTAGAACAAATTGTGGAAAGTGAACGATTCGACAAGGTTGAAAATGAGGCAATGGAAGGAAGTGAGGTGATTGGTTTAGCAGAAATGGATTATTGGAAGAACAAGGACCAGAAGAGTATTGACGAATTGATAGGGGATGAAGAATATGGAATCAATATCTTTGGAAATGAGGATGAAAATTACGAAGAGCGAAGAGAAGAGGAAGATGAGGAAACAGACGATACGATAGACGATGAAGAGTATGGAGACGAAGAAGAATTCAATGAAGATTATAGTATGGAAGAGGGAGAAAACTTTAACGAAGATTTAAAAAGAGTTATGTAGTCGATAGTGACAAGGATGAAGAAATAGAACTGAAATGCTTTCTAATAAGGAAGGAAAGACCAGGAAGAAGCAAGGAAAGTGAAGCAAGCAAGGCGATGAAAAAGAACAAGGAACTATTTTACCGCAACATGGAAGAAGAGGAAGCAACGAGAGGAAAAGTGAAGATGAAGGACAAAGGATCGACATACAGAGAGGAAGAGGACGCAACAAGAGGAAAAGTGAAGATGAAGGACCGACGTTCTAGGAAAAAAAGAGTTCGAAGTAGGGGAACTAGTGTTGGTGAGAACTCATGAACGATCCAGCAGCATAAATGCGGAGATCAAGAAGTTTTTTTGATATATATGAAGGACCGTATAAAATTGTGGGGAGACCTCATCAACATGCATCTTATCTTCAGTACCCGAAATCTGGAAAAGTGTTAGGTTTAAGGAACCTGAAAGATTTGAAACTGTACATCGGGTGAATGAGAGGATGAAAGTTGCAGAGAGTGAATGTAAATATTGTGAACTAAGAGAAAGAGATCAACAAAATTTGTGGGGAAAATTTTGATGACAAGTAGCGGGGGGGATATGTAAGGTGACAAGTCCCTTACACTTTAATTTTTTGTGAATAATTTTTGTTAAAAGTTAATTAAATATTATTCTTGCTTGTATTGTGCATAAAAATGTGTTAAATTGTTATGAAAAAATGATAAAGATAAACGCATAATTAAAGTGACAGAATATCTATGGACAATGATTATCTATGATAATGTATATCTTTGGAGGACAAGACAAAGAGAATATGGCAAGGGTATGGATGAGAATAAAATATATCTGGTAAGTTGTTGAGAAAAAAGGAATGTAAGAAGTGTGTTTTGACCCTTGTGAATATAAATAAAAGTGTTTTTCGAGCGTCACTTCAAAGAATTCGTTGTCTAGATATTTATTATTTGTTTGTTTCTGAACTGTGAATGGAAATAATCTGCCGGTTTCAGCAGCTTAGATTACAGCTTGAAGACGGGCAGATTACATTTACCTAAACCTAAATACAGGAAGAGGGGATCTTACACCCCTGAGGCGTGTTTGCACAGGTGTGGACACGGATGCTCGCCTGCCGTTTAATTGTCGCGAGATCGCAGCACCTCCAGGGCGCTTAATTTTTTTGTGCGCAGACATTAGACTCCCCCACGAGAGAGAAAGCTACCATCGCCCCGGGCGCGATAGGATATTCCTGAAATGGGGGCCTCAGACAAGTTTCTACATGACGTGCCTACGTCAACACGCTGTGGTATGCGAGACTGTTATCTATGTTTGCTCTTAGCCAGCTCCATTAGACGTACTCAAGTGCTGTGCGGGTAATTCCTGGCGTGCCATTAAGTATGCACTTGAATGCTACACTCCGCAGTTATAAATAGCTGCGGCAAGGTGGAAGGGGCCTCATTGTCCACAAGTCGCTTGTCGTGCTCGCAGTGCCACTACACCATTGATCATCATGGAAAATTCTCAATCTTCTGCAGGTAATGTTAAGTGACTTTAAGTAATAATTATCATGTGTGTGTATGTCAGTGATACTAAATATTTTTTTCAGGACTCCCGGTCCTGTCTGCCACGGATATAGATGATTTCTTCGCGAAACGTAAGTTAATTTCCTATTTGTTAGATGTATTAATATAAACTATTCAAACCAATTTTTCTGTTTTGTCTATTTCAGATCTGTCAGATCTAATCACTCTTCAGTGAAGATTTAGTGAGTGGTAAGTATTTTGCATGAAATTAATATATTTTTGCGGTATATATTCACTCGTTTCGTAATATACTTTTTTTTTATTGTTGAACCACGAGTTATTTCAACTGCGGAGTTGGTGGTGCGTTACGCTTTTGCTGGAGGTAAGTGATTGACTGAAATTAATATATTTTTTTGTTGTAGTTACTTAAGCGTTTGATAATAAAAATTATATTGTTTCTGTTGCAGATGTCTCTGCATCCACCGCAACCTCTTTTTCTGAGCTCGCGGTGTATTTCGCTAGTTATAAGTTCAAATTTTATTTTCTTAACTGAATTACTTTAAACTTTTTGGCTATGCAGGCAAAGCCGATTATTTTTTTCACGCAGACTGTTCTGAACTTGAGGATGATTTACAACCTTTGCATAACACCAATCTGCCTGAAGATGTCTTTGCTCGTAATTGTTTAAGTAATTTTCTCTATGTAGATTTTTTTTTGTCTATGTTTTTTTATTTTGTTACAGGTGTTAATACACAGAAGGGTTCCTCGGAGCAAGTGGGTAAACACAAAAGAAAGATGACCACCGAGGATGATGGATCATCAAAAAAGATTAAAGTGACAGATAAGGTATTTTTAATCTCTTTTTTTTATTTTTTCCATCTTGTACTTGTAGCTATGAAACTGATTTTTTTGTTGTTTTGCAGATCGCTATATCTCGCCGTCGGCAGCACTGTGGGGCCTTCCAACCATCGCGGACATGTCCCAACCAGCGCGTGAGCAGTGCCGATTAAGGACAAGCTACTCGCCACACTCTCACCAGTCTGGGCGAAAGATGAGCCCTCGTCCCAGTGGTTGCCCAACACGCAACCGACCAGCCCCGGCGTTAATGAGGGTAGGGAAACCGGTAAGCCGGATGCAATGCGGCTAAAGCCAACTATTAGGGCAAGTGCATACAGGATTAGGTTACCACACATCACCATTATAAATTATGAAACTTTGAAAAATCCAGGTAATGTTATCAGAGCAGGTTTCAAAATTTTTAAATACCAAATTTCTACGATTATTCTCAATTCATCAACACTGGCTACAAAATGCCAGGTGAGGTTGGATTGTCTTTTAAAAATTCAGAAGAACAATATCAATAACTTCAGGTGTATTTGTTTTATGTCAAAGATGCGCGAGCTCACATTAAGTACTTCCCTGAAAGACTGGTATAAAGTCTATGTGTTTCATGATATCAAGAAGAGAATAGGCCCGTTTACACGCACGGTTTTTCCGACGGTTTTGGAGCGTACGCTCCAGGCGCGCGCATCAATCCTTTACGTGTAAATGCTCGGTGGTCAGAGAGGCCTGGTGCGCGCTCCGAATGCGCACATCTGGCGCGCAAGTCTAACGGGGCCTTGTGTTTACACGTGCATTGTCTTTCTGCAGTCTTGATGCGTCAGTACAAGTTCGTTGTTGGTTCGAATTTCTAGGTGACTTTATTTAACTTTACCCTGCTATAACAGATAAAAATCTAAATCTTGAAAAATGTGGTCAAGAGATAATTTGGAAGGATTTATAGAACTTTATAAGAATTTTCTGTTTGTGGAAGGTTAAATCAAACGACTAAAAAAATAAAAATTTAAAAAATCGTAAATATGATTAGTAGAATTGAGCAGGGTAAATGTATGTGAAAGTGAAAACAAAGATTTCGTCACTGAAAGGATTCAAGAAACTCGGCGGCAATTCGAAAAGAACAGAGCAAAATATATGCAAGCAATTTAAAATCTTGGAGGGATATTACAGTTGCCAAAAAACGAAGAGTAGGAGGCAAACATTACTCTGCAGTTATGCTCTTCCTCATGACTGTGTCTTGTTTCGATTTTTGTGGAGATACTAACTTTAACTTCAACTTTTTAGGTAAGGGTGTCAGGTATTGGAATAAGCTACAAAGGGAAATGATGAACAATTTACCAAAAACATTGAAAGAATTTAAAGTTAAAATTTGTAGAGGGCAAATGTAGGTGGGTGCAGGAAAGAGGGAAGGTGGGCGTGTAGGGAAATTGCCACAGGAGCGTGCGCTCCATTGCAATTTAATGAAATATTATTATTATTAAAATGTAGTTATATATGGAACTGTTGTTTCGTAGACAATTTTTTAAATCATCTGGATCATTTATTTTTCCCGTTGCTCTCACTAAACAGGCATGTGTCCATATAGATCTCTCTTTTCGTGCCATCTTTCCGCCAATATAAACTTTGTTTATTTAATTCTTTCTGTACAAAAAAAAATAATAAAAATAAAGCTGCTGATATTGCTCAGTTTATGTAATTTCTTTTGGAGGATATTTTAAATACACTTATAAACACAAGCACAACTAACAAAAACAACAACGACCTGAAAACCGAATGTTGCAAGCTGGATCGTCTACAAAACTTTCCAACCCGGCGGAAAGTCCACGAGCCTCGGGATAACGGTCATTTCTGGCGCGTACGCTCCAACCCGCAGTCCTGGCGCGCGCGACTGGAGTGTTGACCACTTTTAGTCGCACGCTCCAGGAGCGATGGTCCAACCTCACGCTCCGGCTCGGCAGTCCGGAGCGCCGTTCCAAACCGCCAGTTTGGGGCGTACGTGTAAACGGGCCTATTTAATGAATTTCAGGATCGGGATAGTGGTAAAAGCCTATATCAAATTAACGCCCTGGACATCCATTGAACTAAATTCACAACGCGGTATCGTGGCTTTTCATTTATAGCACTGCCATGCAAAGAAAGCAATTGGCGATGTTCAAAACTATGATGACCGTTGTTTTCTTTGGACGATCCTGGCATTTCATAAACAAGTGTAAAAAGACGTGTATAGAGTCGATGATTATAATAAAGTACGTTCAAGTACGAATTAGAATTTGCAGGCATAGACTTCCCTGTAAAATTGTCAGACATTTCTAAATTTAAGAGGCAATATTCTGAATATTCGATCAATGACTACAGCTTGGAACCAGAAGGTAGAAAACATAGAGTTGTAGGCCCCCTCGATCATGCTGCAGTTAAACGCGATTTCCATATTAACATGTTGTTGATTACAGAGGGTTAAGATAAATTTGACTACTGCTGGATCAAGAACTTGTCGCGATTAGTCAGGTCATCAATAACTAAACACTCATATGCAACACACATTTGTGATAGATGCCCGCATCATTTTGGGCGCAAAGATCTCTTGAGCCGTCATGAGGTTGACTTACCCGGCGACGAAGACAAACCTTAGAGTTTAAGGATTTTTTACACCAACAGCGTGTGCCATTCATCGTTTACGCGAACTTTGAATGTTTGTTGAAACACTTTGATTCGTGCTGACGCGACCCTAACGTCTCTCATATCACAGCATTCTAGGAACACACTCCTTTTGCCTCGGCATACCAGGTCGTTTGGGCATACGACCCTCAGCTGAACCGATTCGACTAATTGATGGGAAAAAACCTTGAGACGTGGCAAGTGGAACAACTCGTGAATCTGGCCCGTGACGTTGATGAAGTTTACAAGGGAGCCACACCTCTCGTAATGTCGGCTGATGATGAAGAGAAATTTACCAGTGCTATTGTATACCACATATTTAGTGACGGCTTTGCACCGGGGGCCGTTAAGGTCCGTGATCATTGCCACATCACAGGTGCATTCAGAGGGTCTGCACACAATAACTGTAGTGTAAAAATCGAAGGTTAATACCCGCCTTTTTCCATAATTTGTGTGGGTATGATGCACACTTCATTGTTAGGGCCTCAGCACACCTTAATAACACTGAACGTTACATTTAGTTTTCTAAACAGATTAATCGTACGTCAATCACATTGTGGTTCCTGGACTCGTACCGTTTCATGCATTCCTCATTAAATAAACTGGTTGGAACCCTTGAGGACCGTTTTATGTACATTACCCATGCGCATTTCACGGACTTCGAGAAGTTCCAACTAGTCAAACTAGCGAAAAGAGTCTTCCCCTATGAATAAATGGATTCGATGGAGAAGCTCAAAGGGCCACGCTCCCTCCAAAGTCAAAATTTTATAGTTCATTGTTGGAATCTGGAATATTGGACGATGACTACGAACACGCGACACACGTGTAGCGGACTTTCTAATACTTGGGTGAATATGCAAGTCCGTACATGGGGACAGATGTACGGCTACTTGAGGATCTGTTTGAAAAAGTTAGGACTGTATGTTTCGATAAGTACGCCCGCCCACTATTTCATAGCTCCTGGCCTTTCGTGGCAGGCCATGTTAGAGAGAACGCGTGTCGAGCTGGATCTTCTGACGGATATCGATATGCTTCTCTTTTTCGAACGTAGGATTCGTGATGGTATTTGTCAGTGCGTCCACAGGTACGCCACGGGAAATAACCGGTACATGACGGAGTGCAACCTCGGCGGACCTGAAAATTTTATAATGTATTTTGATGTAAACAATTTGTACGGCTGGGACATGTCAAGGTATCTACCCTCTGGAGGGTTCCGTTGGTTATCGTTTCAGCAGATTGCTAGCATAGACTTCAGGAGCGTAGTAGCCCTAGTGTTTCAAATTGAAAAAAAATGTTTTTTTCAGCTTTGCGAAAAAAACACGAAAAAACTTAGCACCTCGGTTTTTTTTCTAAATTTGTTTTTTTTTTCAGAAAACAATAAATTTGATAAAGTATAGTTTTATTTACGGAACTTACATTTTCCATGTATGTTTTAAATCTTACTGAATCATATAATGTCTTACATAATGATTCATAAAAGTATCTATATAGGTAACAACTTTATTCATCCTCTATGTCAGTAACACATTCACTAGTATCAGCACCACCAACACTAGTTCGGTCGGTGTCGGAATTATCTGTTTCTTCTTCTTGCTCTAGATTCATAACTTCAGAAACAGTTAAATATTCTTTTGCTGGTTGTTCTCGTATTATACGCAAAAGATTTTGAGATTGCAATTTTAAATTGTGAGCAAAATACACACTGTGCATAAAGACTGCGCTGATAATTCTGTATTACGGTCCTTTAAGTTTTAATTTAAATTTATTATCATACAAAATGGGAGCTTTATTTCTTTTTCAATCGTTGGTTTACGCCAATGGTTGCAAGGAAACGATTCATAATTACTGACAATTTAATGACTCAGTATCACTATACGCTGAGAGTCTAACAAGTATATGAATATAAGGAAAGCACAATAAGTAATAAAAAGAGTAAAAAAACCGCAGATAAATTTAAAATTTTTAATTCTTTGAAAAGATCCGTAGGTCTACAGATAAATTCGTAGGGTTGGCAGCACTAGTTCAAATAGCGAGTATATTTGCCCCGACGGGATTGGAACCCTACCTTGGGGTTACAAGTCTGTACCATAGTGAATACATGTGTGTGTGTGTGTGTGTGTGTGTGTGTGTGTGTGTGTGAGTGTTTTATAAATATATGTATGAATGGAGATTAACTATAGAGTTTACCTCGTGTATACATTACATTGCACTGGAGGGTGGAATGTAAATATATTGTATAGTTATTCTCTTGTAAATAGTAGTGCAAAAAACATGAGATATAAATATACTTGGATGTTTTGTTAATTGTAAATCTTGCTGGTAAAATGCTCCTGCAATATCATTATGATGATAATCTTTAATTAAATATGTTACAGGATTTGTTAATTTCACTTTTCTAATGGTAAACACTTCAGTTGACCAGTTTGGGAGATAACCTTACTCAAACTTTTCTGTAAACCTACTGATCTTTATATGATCACCAACTTTGAATTTTGTTGGCGTGGTAGTCTCAACACGGAAGTACACTGAAGAAAGAAAGAGTTGTCCTTTACATCACAGGGTTTCATTTTGATGGTGCTGTGCCACTTGTTGTTATAATTTGACATTAACTGAGGAAGAAGTTGAAGCCAAAGAAGTTCAAGCCACCTATGTGAACCACGTCTGCTGAATTCTTGCCACATTGCAATCTTAATAGTTCTCTTTAGCTGTTCAACTATTATTGATGTTTTAAGATGAGTATATGTTGAGTAGTGATTAATACCATAGCTAGTCATGAGTTTCTTGAACTTGGAATTGTAAAACTCTTTTCCGTTGTCGGTTTGTAAGTTTTTCGGAACACGACCTGCACTTAGGATTCTCTTCATAGCATCAGCAACCATACTAGCTGTCTTGTTCTTGAGAGGTAAAGCCTATGCAAACTTTGAATAAGTATCCAACACCATCAGTATATACTTGTAGCCACTGTTTTTACGAGAGCATTGGATCATTTCTACAATATCAGCTTACCACAGATCATCGAGTCCTTTGATGACTAGGTGACGTCTTCGGATATTTCTTCTTGCTGGTATATGGAGTTCTGCCACAACTTGATCCATGTTACAATATAATGTCTCCTTCATGAAGCTCTTCAACCACTGATAAAATTTCGTTGGAGTGTGCCGTATGTCCTGCAGATGTCGATGAGGTAAGTAACTTCAATCTTTCAACGAGTTCATTTGGATATACATATTCCGACATAAGAGGAAGACCAGAACCCGACTGACTGTCACGTTTAGCTATTATGTTTTCATACTTGTTATTGTTGCAAGGTACCGAACTTTACCTGATGGACTAAATTTTACTCTGTGGGCACTCTTGTTGTTTAGTATTTCAGAATAGCTTTCCAAGTCCTTGACAGTATACTGTTTTGGGTTTTTCAAAAACAACATCTCCATTAATCCTCTAGTTCTTTCATGTTCATCACCATCGATTACAATAACAATTTCGTCAATAGCAACAGGCGAGTTCCCAATCACTAGTGAATCAGTTTTCTTTCGGACATCGTATACTAAATTATAATTTCGCTAACTTCGACTTAGTGACTTCAAGAATCATTGACCAAGAGAGGAGACTGCTGCTGCTGGTGTATATATCGCTGAAGTAAGAAAACTCTTTCCATTGTATTTGTCACAGTTCTTAATGGATCCTTGAAAAATTTCTTCAGTTCGAGTAACTTTGGTCGAATTATCTTCCTGGTCTTTATAATACCACATTTAGTTGTTGTTGGGTCCATGTTTATACACAGAATGAAGCTTGTGGGTGTTCACTGTACTATTTTATATCTCATTGTTAATGTTGCTGTAAATGGTTTGTGGGGTTGACCATTTATAGTTGCTGGAAAAACGAAGTTTATCACTTCGCTTCATACAGAATAACCTAGCATCTTCAACCCAATTCAATATTAGCTTAACGCTGTGCGGTTTACCTATTGAGGGCATTTCATAATAGTTTCCAATATATATGCGTGCATATCCGTTACCGCAATAGTTACATCCATATTCACTTCTGTCGTCTTCAATTAATAGATCAATTTATCAACATATTGTTTAGTAGCAGCATCATCTTCGTCGATGGGTTCAGCTACGTGTTTCAGTATTCTATCCTCACAATCCAAATGACCCTCCTTTGTAAGAAGGATGTGTTGAGGTGGGTACACCAATACCCTCTTGTTCTGTATCGCTGAAGTTCTCCCAAACTTCTCCATGCTTGTAATGATGTCAGTACATAGGGTGTTCGGCTATTTATTCAAAAATGAATAAAATCCGTTGCGGTATCTTCCATTACACATGTCGCATCTTTGTTTATAACCAAAAATCCATGTTTACGCTCATTCCAGCAGTACTCACATTGGTTCTTAAAATCGTTGAACGTCATGTCGGTGTTGAAGTGATCGTTGTAAATGTGTTTGAGATTCATATCGTCCTGTTTAAAGATTACGATCAAGTTAGCATTGTCTCTAACCAACTGTTTCGGTATCCCGCTATACGTCTGACACAAGTAAAAAGAATCCACTGTTCTTGCCTACCCGTGCAGAAGTAATCTCGTATACTAGTCTGCTTCTCACATGAAACATCGTCAAACACAAACACAGAATTAGGCAGAGCTTCACTTGGAGGAGGTACACTTTGATTATCACTATATGTCAAATAGCGAATTTCTTTAATGGGTTCTAATATTTTCCCTAGTAACTGATACTTTGGCTGGTACAACGACTTGTAAACTACATATATATTTTCAAATCTAAGACCATTGGTGTGTTCCAGCAAGGAGAGCAAAAAATTGGTTTTCCCAGAATCTGATGGGCCACACATTATTGCCCTCATTGTCTCAGGGAACGGAGGTGTCGTTCTTACCCCTAGTATTGGTGGCGGCAGCATCAACATTACTCACGGGTAATGTGTCTCGCTGTTTGACGAACCGCATATTGACAAGGTTAGGTGGTTGCTCTGGCTATATATAGGCGCGCGAACAAGTATGTTAGTTGGTAACAATGCCTCCTACGACGAAGAAGAAGAAGAGTCATGGCTTTTTAAACAAGCTCATCGACATGATACCTTTTGAGGCGCATATACCTATATATCAATTTTGTGGCCCCGGAACTAAACTGAAAAAACAGTTGGCGCTTGGGCAGAAGGTTATCAACCCACTAGATGCAGCCTCCAGGGAACACGACATTGTTTATGCACAGGGGGCAGATGAGCTGAAGCAGATCGTATACTCGCCAAGAGGGCTGCAGATAGAATGAAGGCTAAAGATGCAATGTTTGTTGAACATGCAGCGGCATTCCTGGGTAACAGGGCCAAGCGTGCCAAGTTAAAGTTTGGTGAGGGTATTAAGAAAAATAAACTGAAGAAAAAACAGAAGGGTGGTATTCTACCATTATTTGCTGGCTTGTCTGCTGCTGGTGTTTTAGCAGGCGGGATGGCTAATGTTGTCAAAGCTGTCAGAGCTGGTAAAGAAGCGAATTAACAGTTGGCTGAGGAGAAATGACACAATGAAACGATGGAGGAACTTGCAATGAGAGGTAACTGTCTATATTTGAAGCCATACCGGATAGATAGGTCTGGATTAAAAAAAAGTCGGTTCAGCCGCTGACGGACGATGACATTTCCGGCATGTAAAGCTTTTGCGCATACCCTATTTTCGTGGTTCCGACAGTTTCGGTGACTTACCTCCTTCATTGTAATTACAGCGATACTTTGCAGGGAACAGAATACTTTAAAATGTGCAGGAACACCAGAAGTTTGGCACACATGTATGAAAATGTATGACATCAGTCTTCAACGAACCTTGAACGGGATAACACATGTCTGTAACACTCTGCTTGTCCGGCAACAGTTCAGTCTTGGGATGTGATTACTTCCCACGGATAGATTTGAGCCAAGGCGATTACACGATCGGCTTGGTTGACTTTCAGACAATCAATTCGATTTCTAATATAGACAAATCAAATTGTAAATTTAATAACTCGAAGAATAAGGTAGTTGAACCCCCACAGGATCTTATGATATTGAAGATTTGGCAAATTATTTGGTTTGGCACACTAAAAACGACAAGATAGTAATTAGAGCAAACAACAATTCACTGAAGTGTGAGATACAAACACCTGTGGAAATTGACTTCGCTAAACCAAAATCAATTGGATTTCTGCTCGGATTTTCGAAACGTGTGTTAAAATCTGGATTTAATATCGCAGACTACACTGTGCAGATATTAAAAGTTAATACGATATGAATAGAGTGCAGCGTATGTACAGGAAATTAAGTCAACAACAAACTGCGACATACAATACACGAGTTTCTTCCAACAGTGCCGCCAGTATACAAAATTGTTGAAGTACCCGCTAATGTCATTTATCTACCCATAACAGTGAAAACTCTCAGCAACATCAACATTAGAGTTGTCGACCGGGACGGTGATGTAGTGGATTTTAGAGGAGAAACTGTTACTCTGAGACTACATATAAAAAAGAATGGGCGCTCGTTATAACAAGAAGCGTTAACCTCACAAACTTGTTAGTCGTGAACCAACAGTGAAACGATTAACACCTGCGAACGTGCTCTTCCTACAGTTGTTAGGCTATACCGTAAAAAGACATGGATGAGGTACTTGACATAACTTCCAGTGTGAATTTGACGAGTCGGTAATCCGCAAACAATATTTGAGCCATCAGCCACATACGCCACCTCATTTAAGAAGAATGATGAATTTCGGATACCTATTTAGAATCAAGATACACTGCCGTACGAAAGTTACTTGCATATTGAAGGAAGATTCCTCAAATCAAATTCAATTGTCATATCCAATGCATTCGCGTTTCTGTTTGATAAAATTTGGTTCGAACTTAATGGAGCCGAAATTGATCAGAATAGAAACGTTGGTATCACAATTACATTGAAAACGCTTCAGGAATTAAGTGCAGCTCTGTTTGACAACTGCAATCTCGCCAATGTCAGAATGTTCCTAAATTATGTAGCGTATCCATATGAGAACATGAATCTACACTTTAAAAAAAAAACGAATCACAGTGTTGTATGACATGTATGCAAGATTCCAACTGTCTTACTATCAACGAAGTCATCCTTCGCCGCTACTTTTATCGCAACTGCACCTATCGCCTTAATTGACTGTTCACACCAAAATGAGTTTTTTTTTGTGACAGTTTAACGTCCCTTTTTAACAACGTGGTCTTTAGAGACGGGAAAGGATGGGGGCAAGGAATGGGAAGGAATTCGGCCATGGCCTTTTGAAGGAAGCATCCCGGCATTCGCCTGGAGTGATTTGGGGAAACCATGGAAAACCCAAATCTGGATGCCCGGACGGGGATTCGAACCGCCGTCCTCCCGAATGCGAGGCCAGAACGCTATCCGTTACACCACCACGCTCGGTACCAAAATGAGTAGGTTAAAACGGGGCCTGTAGATATTTGTATGGAATTTAATAGCAGTGAGAATTTTCCTGCATACACCACCGCATACTGCCCGATCCTGCACGATCGAGTTGTAGAATACGTACCTCTAGGAAGTTTCGTATGTAATATTACATAAAATCAAGTAACACCCATAATTACCATTCATTACCATGCCAACAATATTCCTGGATGCGCAGGGATTCAAGAAGAAGGATGGTGTGTTTATTTTCAAAGAAGTTGCCGTGTGTGTAACACGATATGACAATATTATCGCTACATATTGCATAAGTGTAGCCTCGCCATCACGTGAAGGTAATGAACCTTCAGTTACATGGCTAACACATAATTATCATGGAATACGTTGGTTTTCTGATGGTGTTTCCTTCAGTTCTATACTACATGCAATAAATAACTGATGAGGATGATTGAATCATTTGCATTATAGTCTAGATGGTTCCAAAAAATTACCAGGAAGAAAGTATGCTACAACATAGAAGATTGAGAATGTCAACCCCTACAAGAACTCTAGAAAAATAATTTGAGAAAACATTGTAACTTACATATATTTTATAATAATATGTGTGAAATTGAAAATGTATTTTTTATCGCCAATTAGTGGGATAAATAAAATATTTTTAAAAAAAATATATTATCTTACTATTTAATTAGGACAGGTGAAATAAGCAAAAGGAAAAATTGGGTAAAATGTTTTTATTTAAATATTACCACATGCATCACTTCCTTTTAATTCTTGTTCAATTTTACACTTAACATCATCATACACTAACAGTTTTTTATATGCTTTAATTTCTAGCTTTAAACGTTCATTGACTAGTGTTGAAGTGGAACTGTATGACACTTCATTGACTTGTAAATTATCAAAATGCAAATCTATAAGACCCTGCATAGAGCAATGGTGGAAGTCACGAATCACGTTCATTGATAACATATTTAGAAACTCTTTGTAGTACTTGGTAACTTGATAACTCCAGGGCTTCATGGTGTTGATGGCACTGGTCACTGCTGGCAGGGCATCGACCATGTTGATCCAAGTTGATTCACCAAGAAACACACCATACACAGGAACAGCATTGTTGTAAAACCACATACTTTTCGCTGCAGCAACTGCTCGGGACAAGATGGTGTGGTTGCCATGTTTGCAGATGCTTACTGTTGTTCAAACAGCCGCCAATTGCATAGACCAGCTGCCTCAGAACATCCCATTCTTCAAGTGTGAGAGTAACTTTATGTACCCAACTTTTTCGAGTACAACTAATGGATTAAATTCCAGTTTAGGTTACAAACCTACAGTGAGCTGCTTGGTGTCACTGCTATTTAACTTGTAGCATGTTGAAAACAGGAGTACCTCACTAGCCATAGTGAACTGCACTTGACGAGTGTCGACCGGGAACTGAGGGTTAGCTGGCTGGTGCGATGGTATTTATTGTAATGGCGCGCGCTAGGGTTCCTGTAGAAACTTGTCTGCGGCTGTGACGTCACGCAGGCCAGACGTGTTCAAACTTGAGCACCGGGTCAGCCTGTGGTGCCATATAGCGGTGTGACGACAAATACGACCTTGGCCGCCATTGTTCCATTTTGAATCGCCCGCCAAGGGAGAGGAGGGAGGTAATCCCTACCACCACCACCCTGTGACGTCACGCCTGGTGGCCGCCATAATAACTGTGTGCCAGGAAACAGGTTCTCCATCCACCCACCCTCTGGAGACCGATGCACCGGGCTATTCCGACGGGCTGGTCACTGTATTTTCCGGAGGCCACCAGTTTCATTTGGAGTCCACTCCTCAAACACTGGTCCGACATTATTATAGTATCCGTAATTAGCAGTAGAGTATTTTTTTTGTAGTACAGTAGGATAAAAAAATAAATTATTTGTTATGTGGAAGTACGTGTTATATATCGAAACATAATAGCAATCATAGTTAAAGGCTTCTTTCTCCTTAACATTCGCTGCACTCAGGTCTTAGTCAGCTTATGGTATGCGGCGGCTAGCCTGACAAAGCATCACCACATCAGCAGGAATGTATATCGCCTAATAAGCGGCTCGGCCATTGATGCCAAGTATAGCGTGCCATGATGAAGGGGGAAAAGAGGAGATTATTATTATTGTTTATTTTCATCACTTAAAATTATGAAAATGATTTGGCAGCAAAATGGAAACGAGACAGCTATTAAATTAGGTTCCTTTCGTAAATGAAGTTCCTTTCGTAAGATATAAAAGCAATTATACAAGAGGAAATAACCTGTAAATTGATAGAACATAGGAGATGTAATCACCTCCTCGGATCCGTATTGACCCAAATAGGAGTTGGGATTCACAACCACCGGAAGCCGGTGGCGACCCCTCTGAAGACCCTGTACGATCCTGGCCATTCCAGAAATCGCATATGATGCCAAGACCCCATGGAATTCCGGAGGACGTGGATCCCACTGAAGATCTGCCCTAAAAAAAACTGACTTTTATTCCGTAGTTAGCAGTAGCGCAGTACAATTTGTAGTAGTATAGTGGTTGTTAGTTAATTAAGAGGTTATATTATTATTATATATTATTTTATTGATGAACGAATGCCCTTTACGGGGAGGAGATGTATCGCAGTGTCAAACAACTGGGTACACTGCGGGTGAAGAAGGCCAAGTTGCTAAGTTCATTGCCCTTCCTCCAAAGGAGTCGTGATCAGGAAGTAGTACCACGCTTCGCTGAAATTAAACATCACATAAAATCAGCATCGGCAACAAGAATTTTTCATCGAGCCAGCCATGCCTTATTCCGTGAGAGGATCCATTTTATGAGGAAGGAGTTAGATCGCAACGCGAAGTCTCTTCTGGCCTGCCACCTAAAATTGGCCAAGGAGATGTCTCCGCATGCCTGGGAGTGGGTTGATCGCTGCACTACGGCCGACAGTGCACTGTCACAACGCAAGACAACTAGGGAAATTTAGTCGCCTGTCTAGCAATGGTCGTGAGCACGCAAACGTCGCCCGGCAAACCGTCATCAATCTGACAGGCAGGGCACTGGACCAGGATGCTGAAGCGGTGCTTTCACGTGGTTTACAATTTGCACCAACACCAAGAAGTGTTCCCCACGTCGAAATCATCAGTCAAGTGGAGCAGGCCATCCGCAAACTGCCGGCGGAAGCGGCGGAAGAAATTAGGCGTGAAACCAGCCGCATCATCGAGAAGGCTAACCCCGACAGGAAGAACATATCGGCGGCGGAGTGGAGAGCACTTAGGGAGCTACGGCAGAACGAAGACATCGTCATTCTGCCGGCGGATAAAGGAAACCCCACCGTCCTCATGACAACTGAGGACTATAGGTAGATGAAGCATATGTTAGACTAACTCGCGATCCAACGTCGTCAATAGTGAGGAAGACAATTTTACGTTTGAAAGCTTCGGGTCTTCCGCCGGAAACAATTAGAAGACTTCAACCTAAAGCTCCGATACCTCCCAGGATATATCGTTTACCCAAAGTACATAAAGAGGGGATTTCTTTACGACCTATACTTAGTGCCATTGGCTCGCCTACATATTCTTTAGCCAAATATCTCGCCGGCATGTTGAGTTCAATAGTGGGTAAATGTGCTCACCATGTGCGGAATTCAACTGAATTTATTGGTACATTAAAAGAGTTGAGATTAGGTCCTAATGACATCATGGTTGGTTTTGATGTGGTGTCCCTCTTCACGGGGGTTCCTCTGGCTGATACTTTGAAACTCCTCGGACAGCATTTCGAACCGCCGATGGTAGAAATTTCCCGCCATACTCTCACGTCAACGTACTTCTTATTTGAAGGGAATTATTTTGAACAACGTGAAGGAGTGGCCATGGGTTCGCCCCTGTCCCCAGTGGTCGCCGACATGTATATGGAACATTTTGAGGACACCGCTCTTGAGAGTGCAGAACTTCGACCAACATCTTTTTACAGATACGTGGATGACACGTTTGTGATATGGCCGCACGGAAGAGAGAAACTGGATGAATTCCTTGAACATTTGAATGGAATTAATGATAATATCAAATTTACGATGGAGTTGGAACGGAACGGTTGCCTGCCTTTCCTGGATATTTTAATTACAAGGAATTCAGATGGCACGCTAGGGCATCGTGTTTACAGAAAGCCCACCCACACCGACTTATATCTTGGGGCGCAGAGCTACCACTATCCTGCTCAACGCAATTCGGTGTTGTTGTCCTTGGTACGTCGAGCCAGAGCCATCTGTGACGTGTACAGTCTTCCGGCTGAACTGGGCCACTTACGACGCACATTCCGTATGAACGGATACAGTGAGGCAGAAATAAACAGAGCTTTTCGCAAGAAAGTTAAGAAGAGGACGGAGAAGCAGCAAACAGACCAGTATGCGTTCCTTCCATATGCCGGGGCAGTTTCAGCCAAGATTGTCAGAAAGTTAAACAAAGTCGGGATTAAAACTTTCTTCCGCCCACCTAAGAAGATAAGGGACCTATTACGCAACGTTAAGGAGGGGTTGGGCCTGAGGCATCCCGGCATATACTCGATTCCCTGTGAATGTGGGCAACGGTACATCGCGCAGACCACACGGTCTGTATTCCAGCGTTGTTTGGAACATGCAAGATGTGTACGATTGGGACAGGTCAGTAAGTCAGCCGTGGCCTTGCACAGTATTGAAGAAGGGCATACCTTCGACTTCGAGGCGACGAAAATATTATCTTTCGCCAAGGGTTTTTGGGACAGTGTGATAAAGGAATCCGTGGAGATTTACCTGGCGGACAGCATTGTGAATAGGGATTCAGGATACCACCTTAGCACGGCATGGAATCCAGCGATAAATCATCTTCGGAGGCAGAGATCAAGGTGGCAAGATTATCGCTGCCAGCCGCCCCCCTCCGCCATGCGTACCCCTACCACGCCGCCTGCCCGACTACCCGGCCGCCCCACCAGGTGCTTCCCTGCCCCACCACCTGTGCACTGATTGGCCCCGACGCATGTGACTTACGTCACCTGGCAAACAAAGCCCCTTTAAAGCGTGGACGCTTCCAGGAATCCGACACTTCACCAGAAGATGGAGCCGGAGGCAGGCTTCGAAGCGTCGCCCTACATTGACGCGCTAACTACACTCCTGGAAATTGAAATAAGAACACATTGACGCCGGTGTGTAAGACCCACCATACTTGCTCCGGTCACTACGAGAGGGCTGTACAAGCAATGATCAAACGCACGGCACAGCGGACACACCAGGAACAGCAGTGTTGGCCGTCGAAGGGCGCTAGCTGCGCAGCGGTTGGGCACCGCCGCAGTCAGTGTCAGCCAGTTTGCCGTGGCATACAGAGCTCCATCTCAGTCTTTAACACTGGTAGCATGCCGCGACAGCGTGTACGTGAACCGTATGTGCAGTTGACGGACTTTGAGCGAGGGCGTATAGTGGGCATGCGGGAGGCCGGGTGGACGTACCGCCAAATTGCTCAACATGTGGGGCGCGAGGTCTCCACAGTACATCGATGTGGTCGCCAATGGTCGGCGGAAGGTGCACGTGCCCGTCGACCTAGGTCCGAACAGCAGCGACGCACGGACGCACGGACGCACGCCAAGACCGTCGCATCCTACGCAGTGCCGTAGGGGACCGCACCGCCACTTCCCGGCAAATTAGGGACACTGTTGCTCCTGGGGTATCAGAGAGGACCATTCGAAACCGTCTCCATGAAGCTGGGCTACGGTCAAGCGCACCGTTAGGTCGTCTTCCGCTCACGCCCCAACATCGTGCAGCCCGCCTCCAGTGGTGTCGTGACAGGCGTGTATGGAGGGACGAATGGAGACGTGTCGTCTTCAGTGATGAGAGTCGCTTCTGCCTTGGTGCCAATGATGGTCGTATGCGTGTTTGGCGCCGTGCAGGTGAGCGCCACAATCAGGACTGCATACGACCGAGGCACACAGGGCCAACACCCGGCATCATGGTGTGGGGAGCGATCTCCTACACTGGCCGTACACCTCTGGTGATCGTCGAGGGGACACTGAACAGTGCACGGTACATTCTAACCGTCATCGAACCCATCGTTCTACCATTCCTAGACCGGCAAGGTAACATGCTGTTCCAACAGGACAGTGCACGTCCACATGTATCCCGTGCCACCCAACGTACTCTAGAAGGTGTAAGTCAACTACCCTGGCCAGCGAGATCTCCGGATCTGTCCCCCATTGAGCATGTTTGGGACTGGATTAACCGTCGTCTCACGCGGTCTGCACGTCCAGCACGAACGCTGGTCCAGCAGAGGCGCCAGGTGGAAATGGCTTCGCATGCCGTTCCACATGACTACATCCAGCACCTCTAAGATCGTCTCCATGGGAGAATTGCAGCCTGCATTGCTGCGAAAGGAGGATATACACGGTACTAGTGCCGACATTGTGCATGCTCTGTTGCCTGTGTCTGTGTGCCTAGGGTTCTGTCTGTGTGATCATGTGTTGTATCTGACCCCAGGAATGTATATATAAAGTTTCCCATTCCTGGGACAATGAATTCACGGTGTTCTTATTTCAATTTCCAGGAGTGTATAACAATTCATTTGATTTCGCTATGTAGCGTAAATCTGTGAAACAATTTAATCATATTCTGATTGTAAATATGGCCTAATTTAGATACTAGATGTTAAGCTGTACAAAGTTGAAACAAAATAAATAAATAAAAAATATCACAGTCAAATAACACTTGTTTAATTAGTAGGATTAACAAGCATGAAAATTTGAAATTTAATGTTTCTAACCTAAACGCCAACAATTAACAGCTGTTTTATTACTGTTAATAGACGGTGTTTAATTGAAAAACATTTATGTAACAGCTGTGGAACATGGCCAATAAAAAAATTATTCACCTTTTTGTCAAAAGAAAATTGTTTTATATTGCTCTAAAGATTTCGGTGTATAAAGTGGTTATTCGACTTCATCAGATGAGCCCCGTCTCTTGGCAATTTTCTCGTACACGCAGAACTCAAAGTTGTCTACCATGTTGGAGAACTGCAGCGCCTCTCGCGGCCGTTCGCGGTACTTCTTCGTTAGCTCCTCGCGCTCGGTTTTGCAAGGAAGTTGCGTACGCTAAAAATATAATTAAAACAAATAAATCAAGGAGGGGAAACATATTGCAAGAAATGTAAAACATTTGCTCGCTCTTAAGTCTAGCAGGATATACAAGTCCTCTTCTATGTTGTGAAATCTCCAGCTAACTGCAATGAATTTTTCGAAACAACAGAACACCAAAAAATATATTACACATGAATTAAGTAATAAAAGAACATGGAAGCCACATAGAAGAAGGATTACACGATTTAAGTATATTTACACCTAGGATTTAACAGCCACCATTCCTACCGTCTTGTATAATACATTAAATAACACTATTCTACAAAGAAAGTTTTCTGATATGGCAATATGCATTTCTGTAGATTTTTTGCATGGGGAATTCAAATCTGAAATTACATTTTTAGCTATACGAAAAAATTTATATTTTAACTTCCAGATTTTTTTATACAAGGGAAATTAACTAAAAAAAAAAATAATAATAATTGAGTTTGCGTTAGACTGATTTGAAGGGGCCGGAGACTTTTTATAGATGCATCCAACATTAATTTGAATGCTATTCTACTGCGCAATGTGAACGTAATTTCTTCCATCCCAGTTGGCTAAGCTATTATGACTAAACAATCATATGACAGTTTTGAATATATTCTCACATGTATTAAATACAAAGAACGTAAATGGAATAGATGTGGTGACCTCAAAATTATTGCCGTAGTATTGGGTATGCAACAAGGCTACACCAAATATGGAGTGTACCATTATAAGAAAAAGGAATGGCCTCGTCGAAAATGGAAACTTGGAGAAAAAGAAACGCCAGGGTAAGAAACTGGTAGCTAGTGAAGATGTGCTTCTTCCTCCACTTCACTTGAAATTAGTCCTAATACAGCAGTTGTTAAGGCCGTGGATAAAACAGGTAAATTTTCTCTTCCTACACCAGCAATGGTAAAGGAAGGTGTGTTTGATGGCCCCAGATCATACAAATGCAAAGTGATCCAAATTTTGAAGAAACCCTGATGCCAGAAAAAAAAACATGGATATGTTTCAAGAATGTCCTTACTAATTGTCTAGGAGTGCAAAAAGTTGTTATGTATGACGATTTGGTAAATGAGATGATTGCTGCATACAAGAGATTAGGATGCATTATATCACTGAAGGTGCATTTTCTGAACTCTCATATCGATTGATTCCCAGAAAGCTGTGGCGACGTGTCTGATGAACACGGTGAAAGGTTCCATAAGGACATCTTAATTTTAGAACAGAGGTACAAAAGGAAGTGGATGCTTGCCGTGGAATATTTTCCGGGACTGCAGCGGTATTCAGCAAAAAAGGAAGAAATAAGACTGTCAATAGCAGGATAATATACATTTCTGGCTGTTTTTTTTCATCTTTTTAACAATTTTAGATGTATTTAATAGTTTATTTATTGGTTTCAAAATGTTTTTAATAACTTTCAGGATGATTAGAGTTTATAGTTTTTTAATTAAATAGAAGAAAGTTTAAAAAATCGAAGTTCACATTACTAACAACTGTGCCTGATGGAAGAAATCTGAAAATGGTATGAGTTTAGTACATTGGTTTCCATCAGTATCAGAACAAAAATCGCAATTAATATTTTTTTTTTTGACCAGTACAATTTAATTTAGTTTTTTTTTTTAATTTAATTTAATTGCAATGGAGCAAAGGCTCCGGTGGCAATTTCCCTATACACCCATCTTCCCCATATCCTGCACCTACCTACATTTGCCCTCTCCAAATTTTATCTTTAAATTCTTTCAAAGTTTTCGGTAAATTATTCATCATTTCTCATGGTAACTCATTCCAATCCCTGACACCCTTACCTAAAAAAGAGAATCTTCCCACACCCTTGTGCCTGAAATCGAGTGCCAGCTTGTGGTCATGGTCATCTTTTCAATTCCATGCACTACTTTTCATACCTATTGCAATATCTTTCCACGCCTCATCGCCAGTATATGCCCTGTACACTCCCATGACCCTCCTCATCCTCCTCCTGTCTTGCAATGAATCCCATTCCAGCTCCTTTATCATATCCGTTACTGATTGCATTCTGCGATAATTTCCAGAAACAAATCTAGCAGCCCTTTTTTGCACCCTCTCCAACTCCTGTATTTGACACGTAAAATGAGGGTCCCATACTACACTACCATATCGAGCAATGGTCTGACCAAAGTTTTGTAACCCAATTCCTCGATTTCTCTCGTACATCCCCTCATCACTCTCTCCAACAAGTGCAGAACTTTGAAACCTTTTCCTACCACCTGTCCTATGTGTCCTGCCCAGTTAAGTTTGTTATCAAAAGTAATTCCAAGATATTTACGTTTCAAGTCTTCAGCAAGCAATTCTTTCCCCACCTTATATTCATAATTAACCTTTTGTTTTTTATTTGTGTATCTAATAAGCTGACTCTTCTTTGCATTTTTCTTCATTCCATGTTTACAAAACCAATTAGATATCCTGTCCAGATCACCCTGCAACTGTTTACAATCCTCTATCATTTTGATTCTTTTATACAGCATTATGTCATCTGCTTCATATATCTGCTTCATATATTCTAATCTCTGTCTACCTCTACAGTTCTTACCTTCCGGGGGTTGTAAGGGGTATGTAGAAACGAAAAGGATAGCACAGGATAGAAAGGGATGGAGGATTGCATCAAACCAGTCTAAAGACTGATGACAGCAAAAAAAAAAAAAAAATGTCATCTGCAAACAATCTAATTTCAGATAGCAAACAATCAACACAATTATTCATTAGAATAATGAATAGCAATGGTCCCAATACGCTACCCTGTGGCACACCCATTTTTACTTCCACTTCTTTCGATACTAAATTTCCTACCCTAATTTTCTGTTTTCTATGTTTTAAAAATTCTTCTACCCAGCAAATGACTTTCTTATCCACTCCAATGGTTTTTACCTTATTTACTAACATTTTATGGCTTACTCTGTCAAATGCGTTAGACAGATCTAGTGCTACACTATCAATTTGGCCTCCCTTGTCCATTTCATCTGAAATATCTTGCATATATCCCACCAACTGAGATTCGCATGAATATCCTTGCCTGAAACCATGTTGCCTGCTTGAAAACCACTTACGTTGCTCACATATATTTCTGATGTGGTTGCATATCAATCTTTCCATTAATTTACCTACCACTGATGTCAAACTGATTGGCCTGTAATTCTCAACTCTTTTTCTCACCCCTCCCTTATGTACCGGTACTACTATTGCACTTTTCCAGTCCTGTGATAAGCAGCAAGTGTGTAGACTCAATTTAAATAATATCTCAAGATAAGGTACAATGTCACATCTGGCTATCTTTAAGATATCTGTAGTAATATTATCTTTACCAGCCCCTTTATTTTTTGTCAGGTTTCTTATTTCCTTCATGATTTCCTCAGGATGGATATCAAATTTTTTACTATCGTCATTTCTAATTGTGTTGTTAAGCTCGTTCTCCGAATTAGACCCTCCTGTTTCTGATTCATTGTCCCTAAAGCTTTCACTGAACCAGTTACTTAAAATCTCTGCCTTTTTCAAATCGTCAGTAATTTCTTCTCCATCCTTATCTATAAGTGCCTCTACACCCTCCCTTCCCCTCAGATTCCTGATATAGCCATAGAAATTTCTAGATGCATCAGTCAATGGTCCTCCTGCACTGACAATACTCATCATAAACCCATCTTTAGCCATTTTCTTTGCTGTTTCTTTCCTTGTTTAGTTGTTTTAAATATTCTCTTAACTCTGTTATGTTCTTTTCTTACCAACCTCTTTAACCTCCTCACTTCCCTATTATAGTACATAGGTTCTCTACTTCTCTTTATTTTCTGCTTTGGAATAAATTTTTCTTCCCCCATCCTTATTATCTCCTTGAACTCTTCCCACCTTGACTCTACTGTACCTGAGCCTTCCTTCCATTTGCTGAGTTGTTCTCTGAAATATCTCTTCAAATTTGAAACCTGTGCCTTTTTATAATTGTACCTATTTTCCCCTTCAATTTTGGCTGCTGGTTTACTGAATCCTCTAATATCCATCAGAACTGCTTCATGATCACTTATTCCTTCAGTTACTTGATACCTCAAAAGGTTTTCATCGGGCTTAATTAGAAATATATCCAAAATATTTTGTCTCCTAGTGTTTTGCTCAACCACTTATTTAAATCCCCCTTCCCTTATTAAGATATTTGCAAATCTTTGTTCCCTTGTGTTATTTATTGTATTCCCTTCCCAGTTTACACCTGGTAAATTTAAATCCCCGCCGATGATAATCATTCTATTCTCACCTCTCAAATCTGAGTATGAATTTAATTTCTCCCCAAGAGCCTCATCCTCTTCTGTCATTCTTCCACTGCGGTAAACAGCCAACACATCTTTTTTATTACCCCAGAAATCTACCCCAAGTAACTCATGGTCTTGATCTATGAACGCCAGTGAACTGTGGTAGTTTTTGCTAACTAGTATGAAGACTCCTCCACCAATTGCTCCTCTATCTCTGCGCTACACTCTGTAACCATCAGGAAAAACCTCACTGTCTAGTACTTCTTCTTTTATCCAACTCTCTACCCCAATTATTACTTGTGGTTCGTGCATCTCTATTAAGTTTGCAAATTCGATTACTTTGTTCATTATACTTCTACAGTTTACCATTAACACCCTTACTACTGGCTTTACATTTTCAGAATTTATCTCCTCTTTCCCACTTTTACCGCAGTCAGTTATTATTTCAGCCATTTCATCTATTTCTTTAATATCTGTGACTTTCCCCATCGCGAATCTGCAATCAGTATCACTTTGATAATTTATTTCTGTCCCTTCACCAGCAGCCCCTAATCTAAAAATGGCACAGTCCTGACCCCATCATCACTGGAAATGGGCTCCCTCACTGCTTTAGATAACAACTCAGAAAGTACTCCCTTCCCCCTTCTATTTAGGTGTAGGCCATGCCTAGTGAAACCCCACCTACCAATGGTGTTCACAGGCACAACCCCCAACACAGAACTAATGCCTTTCCCAAGTAGCACTTCCGTTTCCACATTAACCCGCCTCACAGCATAGTTCAATTGTGGCCGGTCATGGCGACTTAGGACCTGCATGATCTCCACCCTGGTATGCTGTGCCTCCTTCAGCACCTTCCTCAGGTCGCTCTCTATACTATAACTCGTGTTTCTATCAATACTATTTCCCGCACCTCCCACTATCACTACTCTATCATCCTTAGTGAAACTCCTACAAAGGGAACCTATATCCTCTATTACCTGGCCTAATGTTGCACTAGGTTTGAAAAAACTTGTGACCTGATATCCTGTACCTAACTGATCCTGCAGAAGAGGGCCTACACCTCTCCCATGGCTACTACCTAGCAGTAGAACCCTTTTTTTCCTATTCTTGCCCTGCACGCCCTTATTCCTAAAGGTCTGCTGCATCTTACCTACTCCTACTCCTACATCTACATGAGGCTCTTCTCCTCCTGACTCTGGCAACAGGTCAAACCTATTTTTTTCCACAAATACTGAAGTGTCTGGCTTGTTCATCCTGTTAACCATGATTCTCCTACGACCTGTTACCAGCTCCCACTCATCCTTATCAACTTCCTCCAACCCACTATATCTACTTTCTGCCTCTACAGCTTGAGCCTCGACAAGCTCAGCCCCTACAGGCTGTGCCTGTGCAGTCTGAGCCTCCACAGGCTGAACCACCACAGGCGAGGCCACCACAGACCACGACTGCAGAGGCTGAGCCTCCACAGGACGAGCCTCAAGAACCCTGATCCTTTCACTCAACTCCCTAATCGTTTCCCCCATCTCCCACATACTATCATCCCTAAGACACAGTGAACAAAACCATGGGAGAGCCTCATTTACTGAAGGAAGTGGTTGCGAGATACAGGCCTATAGGTATCGTTACATTTGTGGCATTAAAAAGGTATTGTAGTGGTATATTTAAAGAGTAACTTTGTATTTTAGGTAAAAACTAGGCTAGCTAACGTATATATATATATAAAACACCTCATTTAGGTTTATTAATTAAACTTTCGCTGAAAATCAACACCAGGTATTGTCAATTGAAAAGAAAACCAACAAAAGAATTGAAAAACTAGTTTAAGCTATTTTTTATACTTTTGTAGAAACCCAAAACTTAACTATCACTCATAACGGAAAATACTAAACTTAAAACAAAAACTGAACTCTTATTTTAGGGTTATTAATTAAACATTGGTAGAAAATCATCAACAAATAAATATAAATGGACACCTCTCTTTGGCTAAATCAAAATCAACATCAATCAAAATGAATTTTAATTAACTAATTTTTTTAAAAAAATATTTGTCACTAGATTTTCCCATTTTCAAAAGTTTTTCTCCGTCAATGTATTGCAAATCTGATAAAATTTCTGAGACCCTTCAAAATTGATTCGAGTTTGCAGTACATCCTTGATCAAATGGCTCAACAGGCTGAAAATTCTCTCACTAAAGTCGTTGTTTATTGGGATTGACAATCCAAAAACAATTATTTTCTTTATATTTATAAAATCATTAGAAATGGTTGTTCTAAAGAAATATCCCCAAATTTTATCGTTTATCAAGTTCATTGGAAGAATCTCAAATCAGATTTGAGAGTAGCTCTTTCAAATAAATATAGCAATAGGTTGGTATAATGTGGTATAATGAACTAAATGTCAAAATGAAAGTGGCTCAGTAGTTTTTTTAATCAAAAATAATCTCGCTCTGTTTTAATGATGCTCATGATTCAGTTTTAAAACGTATTACGGAAAAATCATGCGTAAACTTATCTTGAAACTCACCAAAAGCAATAGCAACACACAAATTACTAATACCACACAGAAACACAGCGTAATCATCGACCAAACTCAGTTGAATGGCGCGGCCGAACGGATCACTCGATCGGTGGGTTATAGGAAGCCCATTGTTCAAGTTATTTTTTCTATTGTTAGGCGCAGATTCGTGGAAAATAAAGCTTTGTTTCTAATAATATAGTTTGTCTACTTTAAATATAAATAACTATTTTTCCTGTGTAGACTAGTGTCAAAATTGACTTTTGTCCCTCTAGATTTAGAAAATAACACACTGTGCGCCGGTTCGAAACCCCGTCCGGGCATCCAGATTTGGGTTCTGCACGGTTTCCCCAAATCACTCCAGCCGAATGCCGGAATGTTTCCTTCAAAAGGCCATGGCAGAAATCCTTCCGTTCCTTGTCCCCAGTCCCAACTTGCCTCTAATGACCTCGACGTCGACGAGGCGTAAAGCCATAAAAAAAAGACGCTGCGCTTAAGTTTACTCCGAAGGATGTATCAAATTCCTGCAGGAAACCTTGTACGCCACCATGAAGCTGTCGCTAATCAGTACTGCACTGTTCAGCTGCTTGCAAAAATTGCTCTGGCCTGTCTCGTGAAAACGTTCCTGAAATGAAGTAGAAGAAGGAGAGGAAGAGTTCGTCGCCCTCGAGGAAGCTGTTCCTGTTGCAATGGATGAATGGGACACAATTCATAGATAAGCCGGGACAATCCAAAACAAAAAGAAATTGATTTATGAATAATTTTTTAACTTATTACTTTGCGCTATAACATTATGCATTCATTTTCGCTCTAGTATCATCAGTAATAGAGCGATCTGGTAGCTCAATGGTTAAGGCGTCTTACTGGAGATCGAAATCGCGGTGATTTTCAAAGAACACTGACTCGACATTCACCTCTGCCACAGCTTGCTGCGTAACATGAAGTAAAGCTGAGCGATTCTGTGGTTTGGATTCCACCTTAAGCTGTAGGTTCCCTTCATCCGGTCCTATTACTTGGTCAGGTTAGATAGCCACAAAGGAACGCATTGCGTGGCGTATCGAAAACACTGTCACCTGGCGGCCGAACAATCCTTCGGGATCTCCCGACCAATAATGCTATATGATTATTGAATTGACCATCAAAGTGTCGTCATATATAAATACATATATATCAGTTATATATACTGAGGCTTCTGGTAATTTTGAGGGGCAAAGTAGGTAAAAACCCAACTTTTAGGAATAGTGTGTAATTTGGTTGATTTTCGAAGAACTGTAACTCGCTTAGTTTTGAGTTTAGAAAAAAGTTTGTACGGTACTACGAAAGGTGTAGGTAATTTTGTCCTCTTTCAAATTGAAAATAGAGTGTTTCTTGCTAGGACTCATCAGGAAGGAGTTATAGACGAAAAACTGAAATAAGTACCAAAATTTTGATGTTTTTTGGCCAGAGATAATTGTGCCGAGGGTGTTGGAAGTCGATAACTTTGTTTCTGCAAACTCTCACCAATATATACAAGATAAGAAAAAAAAATCTTCTACGTGATATAATGCATGTGAAAACTACCCGTTTACTA
Source organism: Vandiemenella viatica (assembly GCA_031002005.1). Taxonomy (NCBI): domain Eukaryota; kingdom Metazoa; phylum Arthropoda; class Insecta; order Orthoptera; family Morabidae; genus Vandiemenella; species Vandiemenella viatica. The sequence continues at coordinate 11,748,608 of CM061914.1, read as the reverse complement.
GACTGTTTTGATTCCAGAAGCCATTTTGTATCGTTTTCATCTGTTAGACTATTGTAAACTACATACACAGATAATTAACTGAGGGAAATAAATATTCGCATGCTGTTGTGTGTTCTGTTCCTCATTTTAACTGTGAAAAATGTTAAGTAAAGAAAGCTACGTGGCCTGGCTCGGAACCCCCCCCCCTCCCCCCACGTAGCCCAATTAGTCTTCTAGTCAACCCCCCCCCCCCCCTGGACTGAGCCACGTAGTTTGTGCACGTTCCCTAATGTACAGAAATCTTGTCTGCACTGTAACCACTTGTTCGATTAATACTGAGGTCGGCATCTTTAAAGTCTTTAATATATATCAAGGGATGTTTCGTCAGCATCTGCAAAAAATCCAATTATTTTTGGCTTGTATCTTTCTTGCTTTCAAAAAAATGAATGGCGAATGGAAAGGCGTTTGTATCACCAACGTTCCATACATCTAAGCTTACTAAAAATAATGAAAATCTTTATAATCAGAGATCAATGTTTCCAGTGAATATAGACCTAAAACATTACGTGTAATTGTTTAAGCCTTAATACCTCCACACGTCAGTTTTGTAGTTATTTGTCTATCGGAAATAATTTTGTGTACTATTTTTTGCCAAGCAGTTTAAACTTTTGTAACTCAAACCATGTTTTACATTATGATAAATTAATGCAATTTCCGCATTTACGATCGAAATTTCTTCCTTTGTACTTATTTTTATAAAAAAGTTGTCCATGCATCTAGAAATTTTCTTGGCTAACACCATCTTTTCATGCTTAATACTATTGGCGTGAGCCTGCAAAAAAGCAAAACAATTTATGATACCATTGTTGTAATAATGTTTACAAAAACTATAAACATATTTAAATCCCTAGGTAGTTTTATACACTTATAATTTATTTGATCCATCCAGGCTAAAACTTCAGTGAGTCGTATTTAAAACAAAATAAATAGGTTAGTACTAGACCCCGGAGTTTTAGATTCTAAAAATCTTATTGTAGGAGCCTAAAATAGGCTACCTGCAATGCAAAACAGGATTCAAAAATGTTAAAATAGGCTGTTAAAAATGTAGTTATGTTTATGCAATACCATCAATAAAAAAAAAATATTATGTAGCAACGAGAAGCGTAATTTGGCAGAACATTTTTGAATTTAACTGATTTTAGCTGGCTGGGATTATCTAAAATCAATAAAACTCTGAATGCGTATTAGTCATGTATTTCCTACCGATTAGAACACCGAGATGTTGGATATTTATTTACAGATACCAAAATTTGTATGTTTAAATATATGAATTTTTATTAAATACGGGTATTAATATTTTTACTGTATGTATATTATTTTTACTGTATGTATATTATTTTTACTGTATGTATATTGTTTTTAATGTATATTGTTTTTATTGTATTACTAGCTTCGCCCGGCAATCGTTGCAATGCCCTTTTTTCTTTCCTAAGTGGGTACGCATATACAAAACAGACATATTTACATGTACAAAATAAATGAAATACTGATTTTTATCGGTTAAATTAAAACTGAAGAGCGGATTAAGATTTGTTAACTAAATTTAAACATTATTTTGCACTTATTTTAAAGCATATGTGGGCAAAGTTCCTTCGAGCTCGGATAAAAAAGAGTTTTAAATTTCAAGTTTGAATTTCTTGACCAACAGTTTTCCGATCTGAATGAGACCAACACCGTTTCGACAGAATATGTTACGGGCTACTACCCACTTAGGATGATATCCCTATAGTTTTTTTAGATACTTGCAAAAGAACTGAATAACGATAAATTTTGCTTAGGGAAAATCCAAATGTAGACAATTTTTTTCTCTTTGTTTTAAAGTAAGAGAAACTAACTTAATCCACAACCAGAAGGTTGGATAAAATCTCCCGACGGAGGTGCACTAAGCCGTTGTGTCAGAGGTAGGCCGGCTCGTTTCTTCCCTCTGGGACCTACAGTTCAATGTGAGATCCGAACCACGGACGTCGCGTAGCTCATCTACTATATCATTTCGTAAGCTCACTCATTCACTCGCCTGGATAGCTATTGGCTGGAGAACTGTGTCACGTGTCAGCCACCAGAGATACCATTAGAAGAAATTCGTGGTTATGACTACAATTTAATAGCGAAACAACTGCTTCCAAATTAATTGCCATAATACATTCATTAAGTTAGCTTTTCGTATCGTTTCATAGTTAAAAAAATGTCTATAAAGTTTACGTGTGAAATAAAAGTGGATCTGCTTTTCAGTAACATGTTGCTAATGAAAGCAACTAAAAAAAATTAAATTACTCATAGCCTCTGCTGTAACCACGTATGTCAATTGTCATTTCGGCTTAGGATAAATTTCAGTTTAATTACAACTTTCACTAATGTTGTTGCTTGACCAAAGTTTATGCATTACGGTTTATTTGCTTTTTAGTTATTTTACTAACGACGTTCGTTAATGGTCTTTCTCCATGTTCGCTGTACGTGAGTTATTATGTTATATTAAGTGGACATCAGACCAAATGTGTTACCGAATCAACTATTCTGGCAATTTATTTCTCCGGAGTTGCTCAACTGTTTAATAATATGCAATGTGTAAAACAAACAACGTGATGCTTTCGAAGCAAACAGGAATTTCTTAAATTTAGAGAGTGAACTTTAAGGGTCAAATACAAGTCAACTTTGTTTTTAAGCAACTTCGTGTCTACGACCTTTGAAACAATTATACGATAGCGCGATCGTCCCTGTCCGTGTTTAAAAACTACGTTTGTTAATACTTCTGAATACTTCATGCTCGAGAGATTTTATTCTCCCGCAGGAAGAAACACAGGTCAAGTTCCTATTTGGTCAGATAAGGTCAACCTGTTATCATCCTCGACCATAAAAACCCGAACTATTCTAGACCAGTGACGATACGCAAACAAAGGTCACGGGCTTGCACTAGTGAGATTAAATAAAACTCTTAAAAGTTCCAGCTTCCACCGGGATTTGAACCTGGGAACAAACCCAGAAACTTTCTAAAGATAGCGCTTTAGCCACTGAGCTGCCAGACCGCTCTGTTTTGTTGTGTGTTTGTGAGGAGTGCCATCAAAATCGGATAGAAACTGTGGATTTGTGTAAAGAATATTTTCAAAAATTAAAGGGTGGTGGTAAATGAGAAGAGAAGTTAGGTTTCTCTATGTTTCAAAGTATACTTGTGTAAAAATCCTATCGGTATCGGATAAAAACTGTAGGTTTTGATTAAGAAAATTGACAAAAATTAAGAGGGGGGGGGGAAGAGGGACCAAATGAAGACAGTACTTTTTCCTTTGTTCTAGATTAAAAAACCAACTTGTTCCACAGACCAAAGGTTGGTTGAATCATCCTAAGCCATCCCGCCGTCCTGATTTTGGTTTCCCTTAATCACACCTAGCGAACTGGAATGTTTCCTTGTAAAGGCGATTGCCGCATTACTTCCCGTTTCTCAATGCCAGTCCTTTCCCGCCTCTAATGACGACGATGTATAAACTCATAATAAGCAAAAAGAAACAAAAGAAAAATTTTAATGCGGCATATGTCTTCAAGGAGAAGCCATTAGTATGCTGCCATTTAAGTGTCAGCTGAACAGCGAATTTTGAGAAATACATAGAGATGATTTTGGACTAAATATAAAGAAAGTATGAAAAAGTAATAAATTGTAGCAGTAGTTTAAATATAAAAATGGGTTAAGAAGTAATATGTGATGTAAGTGAATTCCGCTACGTAAAATTACGACTAAAGGCCGTAGCAAGAATGATCTTAGAAGCCGAATAACATTAGTGAGTAATTTTTTTAGCTTCAAATATTGGTCTAGGACTCAGTAAGAGGTTTCTAAAGCTGTATGTGTGGAAGTGAAGCGTAGAGGCATCAGAGAGAAGGAAGCATTTGCAATGTGGTGCTACGGAAGAATGCTGATAACTACGAGATGAGAGGACAAGTTTGGGTAAGAGTCTCACCATAAGAAAATACAGAATTTCGGGTCACAGTTGAAGACATGTGGGAATGGTTATATTACTGTTGGAGGGAACAGTCGAAGGGAAGAACTTTAAAGGCGGAATATAGTATATGAAATAGATAAATTGTTTTTATTGTACGCACGTGCTTTGACCTGTGGTTATATCGAGAGTACACATGCTATCCGCAAACAAGATAAATTATATAGGCCTACATAGTCATTTGTAACGACAGTAATTATCTAAAAGTTTATTGAAGAGGGAGAAAGGATATCGATATGTCAAGAGGTCCTGAAGATGTACGACAAGGGGGGTTGAAGGGGTTGTCCGGGTTGAACCGCTTCAATTTATCAAAACCTAACGTTTCGGCCATCATTTCGCGGCCTTCTTCAGAGGACTGTCATGGCTGTAATCATTCGAACCGGAGGTCAAAAGAAAATGAACTACGTATAATCATCTGACGCCATGATTTTACTGTCTGCACGAGATACACAAAGATAAGGTGCCGTTACGACCAAATGCCATCGCATTTCAGTCTCCGACACTTCCGCTGGCAAGATTTCTGACGGATAAGCTAAAGAATCAAACTCTATTTTTACAATTCAGAATTCTTCTGATTTTATAAATAGGATCAAGAACAGACATCTGGAAGACAACGACTAATTAGTTAGCTTCGATGTCACGTCGCTGTTTACAAACGTGCCAATTGACGAAGCCATCAACATCATCAGGGAACTGCTAGAAAAGTGTCAGGCTGCCGGAAGAATGGGCGTCGCTAACTGAGTTCTGCCTTAAGACTACCTTCTCCCAATACACGGGTGACTTGAGGGAGCAGTAATGGGTTGCCCAGTGTCTCCAGTTGTGGCCGATGTGTTTATGGAGGCGTTTGAGGCTGAAGTGGTCAACAATTACAATCTGAAACCTTCTTTATGGCTGGATGACAAATTTGTTCTCTGGCTTCACGGGTGAGAATCCCTCCAGGCTTTTTTCTAACACTTAAATAGCGCTCACGACAAAATTAAGTTCAACATGGAAGTTAAGGTGGACAAACAACTTCTTTTATGGACTTAATCGTCAGGCGGAAGGAAGATGGCTCCCTGAGCCACGGAGTTTATCGCAAACCCACGCTAATTGCATGCAGCCTGTCACCACCATCCAGCAGTGAAACGTGATATTTTAAAAACTTAAACCATCCGTGCGTGCATAAAAACGATTATAGCCGCTGAAAGAAAAGTTCTGAAGAAGACGTTTCTGGCCAACGGCTACAGCCTTGACGTCATCAATAAGGCCACCGTAAGGCTTGCACCTCGTGCACCACCCTCTGCTCCAGCACCGGAAGTTGAAGCCAGAAGACGAACAGACGGACCCAGAGCAGAATTACCCTACGTCCACGGGGTGACGGATAAAATTGGACGTCCTTTAAATAATAAAAATATCCGTCCAATATACAAATACCCTGTAGCTGTAATCAAGCGTATATCGGCGAGACTGGACGGACAGTCAAGGAAAGGCTGCGTGAACACATAAGGCATCTTAAAAATAACGACGTCAGCAAATCAGCTGTACCACAACACTCTGCTGACAGGGGGAACGAAATTTAATTTAGTGACACTAGTTTACTGATTCAAGAAAGCATATGGTGCCCCAGGCGTATCAGAGAAACGTTGGAAATAAAAAAAAAGACGAGATAATATGAACGCGGACGCCGAGCTACAACTTGACGAAATATGGTTATGTTTGATTAGGAAAACGCGGGACGCAGGCCCCCATTGGACAGGCCACGCTGGCGGCGGTAGCTTGAGTGACGTCACTACGAACGGTTAGTGTGCTCTTCAGGAGCTATATATAGGCGGCACCAATTCCAGCGATAACAGTCCTCTGAAGATGGCCGCAAACAGTTAAGTTTTGATAAATTGACGCGGTTCAACCCGGACAACCAAGACAACATCGACAACAACCGCGGGAGTCTGCGCACCCACTTAATAGAAGGGGGTTATTAGAAGATATAGAACATCATTGTCAGAAGCCATGAAAGACGTACAGCAAGGGTTATAGCTGGAAATCGGTTAGTGTATTCGTGTCAGACAACTGAGGAAGAGGAAGAGGAGGAACGTAACGTAAGGGGATGAAGTGATGACGGGAAATATGAACGAGTATAGCTGCATCAATACAGTGGAGATACAGAAGACGTGAAAGTAGAGTACAGGCAGTATAGCTGACGCGCTCATAGCGATCACTTCCGTGTTCCGGAGCTTAGTCAGTCTCGTAAACAGTAAAGTGAACTTACTGTCCGTCAGTGCAGTGAAGTGTGTATAATATTTGAAGTGTCTAAAGATATACAAAACTAGGTTTCAATACTTAGCATCCACTGAGAGCCTGGGCCGTGCCCTAACATGGAAGAGCCTCCAGACACGGGGCAAATAATCAACGCGGCACTGCAGCCGTGTTATTTTCCAGAAACAGCCTCTTCAGCCCCACCGATGATGCACTTCCAACAAGGAATCGAGCCACAGCCATCTCATCTTCAGCCGCTCAACTACCCAGGTAACGACGCCGATTCTGCAAGCTGCCCCTCGATCGCAGAATTGATGAACAATGTAGAGTCGGAAGAAAGAACTGCTAAACGGTCTCGCATAGAGGAAAACCCTACTGAGCTACCCAATGAGGAAACGTCCACTGAACCTTTAAACAATCCAGTGAGTGTGCCCCAGGAGTTAGCTTCCATGTCATCAGCGGTGTTCTATCCAACTACTTCAGTCGCAGAATTAGATCATCAATATGATAGCCGTGATCCAACACCCAGACCACATTAAAAGAGGGTACGGGCATGGATTTCACAAGCATTCCCGTGGATTGTGAAGGAGTTCAAAGTATAACATCGAACAATCGGAAACCTACTAACCAAAATAGTATCCCCAGGTGCCAAGCCCGAACTTGAATTCCAATAAAGACAGAAGTAAGAATAACCGATACAGCCGCACAGACACGGGTCCATAAGTCGTCTTTGTGGATAAAAATATTTGTAGACTTTACCCCATGTCAATAGGGAAACTTCTTTATACACATAGCCCCACACATAAGCATGACATCATCAATATCATAGCGGCCGGGAGAAATAGGTTAAAAATCGAAACCAATTCAGCAGCCTATGCTAACTTGTTGGTTCAATCTACAGTTTTCAAGGACAGAAACCTAGAAGCATTCATTCCAAATTTTTTAATAAACAAACAAGGTATTGTGTAGACACCTCCTCCTGTCAGAAGAAGAAATCCTACAGGCGATAGAAAGCCCCTATCCAGCTATCGCAGTTAAACGGTTTACCAAGAAGAACTCATACCAAAATAATGATAGGAGAATACCGATACCAATATGCATGATCACCTTTAGATCACAATCCCTGCCGGACCAAATAGCAATCCTTGGAGCACGTTGCCCAGTCGAACCTCATGTCCCACAAATTCTCGTCTGTGATAATTGTTTACATTTTGGCTATCGTATAACTCAATGCCACAGCTCTCTCCGCTGCAATAAGTGCGGAGGCCCACATACTATGGAGACGTGTGGCAGCACAGCTGATCCACAATGTGTGCATTGCCGCGGTCCTCATTTATCCAATGACAGAATATGTCCTGTAATTGGTAAACAACAAAAAGCACGTGAGGCAGTGGCCCATAATAAAGCCTCTCCCATGCCGAATTGGTATCCCACCCATCCTCATACATATTCGCAGGCAGCCAGCGCCGCTCCGCTCTATTACGACGAAAAGCAATTCCCCCCGCTCTCTCCAACTGCATTGCAGTCTCCCAGTTTAGCCTCAACAAATGCATTCCACAACTGTCCTATAATCCTTATCCATCAAAATCAAGAGTCAGGCCACCAAAGTAAAGCACTCCCTTCAAACCAACCGAAATTTACTACTACTACCGTCGGCCGCAACAAGCAAAGGCCAGCAACCCCAAAAGCACAAAAGTCCCATTACCCTCCTGTTTATCAAAGAATGTACGTTCCCCAACATATACCAATAACACCTATCACACAGAATCCTTACCCTCCTCAACCTCATGATAAGGAAAAGTCACCCTCACCCGAACAAGTAGTATTCATAGAGAAGATATTGCAAATGATTCTGAAGATGATTCAAGAATGTCAAGCAGCTCCATCTGATACTTCCCATCTCGACCCACTTCGTCACCTTCTTACCAACCTAGTAGGAACGAATTAAAGAACTGAATACTCTCTTTACTTCCTATGGCGATAAAACTTATGCAATGGAATGATCGATCTGCTATTGCCAATAAAGACATCCTATCTAAGGAATTGCTCGACAACAACATAACAGTAGCAGCTATCAGTGAAACCTGGTTTAAGCCACATGTCCCTATCCATTTCAGGGGATATAACATCATCAGGAAAGATAGAACTGACGGAAAGGGAGGTGCGGCACTCTTAATAAAGGAAAAATTTTTATTTCAACAAATACAGATAAAATGGGGCGTAAAAGAAGTATAGGCTGTAGCCGCGGAAATAGTAACACCTACGGGTGCCTACACTATATTATCACTATATAAACCACCACATGTGAGGGTCAGCTGTAACGAATGGAACCATTTGTGGGCGTCACTTCGTACCCCGTTTCTGATCTGTGGTGATTTTAACGCCCACCATACTGCTTGGGGCAATGACACATCGGATGCAGACGGAAGATCATTATTAAATTCTATAGAAGACTATAATCTAGTCATTTTAAATGATGGCTCACCCACACTAATTCCGACTCCCTACAGACGCCCAACATCGGTAGAAATTTCTATAGCCTCGCCAAATTTCCACACGATAGCTAAATGGGAAACAAAAAGATATACATTGGGATCGGATCATTTCCCAACTAGTGTAAGCCCGTGACCGTTTTTTTGCGTATCGTCAAGGGTCTAGAATAGTTCCAGAATTTAGGTCAAAGATTATGATAGTTGCAGCTGATCTGAACAAATACAAAAATTACCCGTGCTTCACGCTCTTGAGCTTGAAGAACTCAGAAGTATTAATAGACGTCGGTATTAAATACGGAACGGGACGATCGCGCTATCGTATAATTGTTTGAAAGGTCATAGACTCGAACGTGCTGAAATACAAACTTGATCCTTAAAGTTCAATCTGCAAAATTTGAAGAATTCCAGATTGTTACGAAAGCATCACGTTGTTTTTTTATTGAGGCTGGGAAAACATTCATAATGTAATTTTTGGTCATAGTGTCTGTAATGACCAGAGATCTTAATACAGATTCCAGATTATTAAACAGTTGAGTAACTCCGAAGAAATCAAGTTCTAGAATACTCCATCCGGTGACATATTTGGCCTAACGTCCACTTTAAATAACATAATAACTCACGTTCAGCGAACATGAACAGTGATCATAAACGAAGGGGGTCAGTAAAAAACCTAAAAATTCAAATAAATCGTAATGAATAAACTTCGGTCAAGCAACAACATTCGCGCAAGTTTTAACTAAATTGAAATTTATCCAAAGCCGGAATGACAATTGGCATTCGTGGTTACAGCAGAGACCACGAATAATTTAATTTTTTAAAGTTTTGTTTAAGTTGCTCTCATTAGCAACATGTTACTGCAAAACAGATATTTATCGATACTTTTTTAACTATCAAATGTTACGAATAGCAGACTTAATTAATGTATTCTTAGCTAGTAACTTGTGGACATAAACCCTAATTTCTTCTAATGGTATCTCTGGTCGCTGTTTTGCAAGCGAAGGCTGACACGTGACACTGTTCTCCAGCCAATAGCTATTGAGGTGAGTGGATGACCTTACGAAATTACATAATAGATTTACATAACAATAGGAATGGAGTTAAACTCGCGAACTAGATATCATGCTAGTAGTCCCTGGCGTATCCAGGAAGCCTCGTGGTCTACGTACTGTAAGAATACACAGCATCTTAGTTTTTATAGAGTTAGTAATTAATGTTTGTTTTATATTATTTCAATGGGAAGTGTTTATTCATATTAGAATCACTATTTGGTTTCTGATTAATGTAAACTGATTATATGTGTATGTTGTTAAAAGTGTTTTATATCGGGTTATTATTATTTTTTAAGTATTGTGTCAAAGAATTCCAAGCATCGTTATTACCAGATGAACAAAGTACATGAAAAGCTCTGGACAGTACAGAAAGAAGATCTTTGGGCAAGGAGAACAGATGAAAGCAGTATGCAGAGAGGTACGCTGGGAAAATAACTGCGAGTTGTATCTGTACACAGAAGGATGCAATTATTAATGTAAATTAAAATAAAAAACCAAGTGGATGTTTTGATGGTTATTTTTATTCTTTTGGTGGAATAAAAGAGAAGTGTTGGCACCTTTTACTAACAAGAAGGTTAGTAAAAAGTACAAAGATTATACGTGGCGTTCCGTGACAGACGAGATGCCATATCGTAAGTAAGTAAAGAAGAAGGAAAGCAAATATTATATGTGGCGTAAAGGACTGAGACGAAGAGCAAGTAAAGAAGTAGAAGGAGTCCAAATATTATAGTATGGAAAGGTCATCTCAGAGGAATTAGCCAATCTCAATCCTAATCTGTCTGTAAAGGATTCTTACAACGCTTTGATATCAATTATAAATAGGGCGACGATGAAGTCGATTCCTCTCCGTAAAACTACTGCAAATTGACAACAAAAAAAAAAAAAAAAAAAAAAAAAAAAAAAAAAAAAAAAGTGTTCTGGTGGGATTCAGAATGCTCTAAAACAGTAGCAAAGCCTAGGTTGGCACTGAGTAGTTATCGTAAAGTACAGACGCTCGAAAGTTATTTGGAATATAAGTGGGTGGCTGCTCATACAAACAAATTCCTATAACGGCGGAAGAAAGAGGAATAGATTAAATACTGCAACGGCATAAATAAGGATACAAGCATTTCAGACGTTTGGAAGAAAGTTAGAGCATTAAAAAAATTAAACTCAAATCGACCCGCTGAAGCAGATAGGATAACACCATCCTCATGCAGTACGTCTCCGATGAGCATACCTGAATCGGAAGAGGAACACTCCCATCCAATGATGACCCCTTTCTCTAGAATAGAACTAGAAAAAGCCTTATCAACAAATCAGAATACATCCCCAGGAATTGACAATATCCATTATCCAATGTTTACAAATCTGCCGTCAGAAGCCCGAGATTTACTTCTCCACATTTTCAATGAAACATGGACAAAAATGAGTTAATGGAGGATTGGACAACACAGATGGTTTTACCGGTCTTAAAACCTGGAAAAATTCCACTATTACAGGCTTCGTATAGGCCAATAGCTTTATCACCGTGCATAGGGAAAACTCTGGAGAGAATGATTAAGAACCGCCTGGAATGGTGGCTAGAGGCGAACGATTTACTCCCTCAATCACAATTTGGATTTCGCAAAGGGAGGGGGACAATAGATAATTTTACTATTTTGACAACGGATATCAATGATTCTTTTAAAAGAAAAAACTGTACGGTCTCGCTGTTTTTAGACATCTGTTCGGTTTATGATCATGTGCAAATTCCTATCCTACTGGATAAATTAAAAAGACTGGGGCTTCCAGAGAGGCTAGTATATGGAATTAGCACCCTGTTGGGGGAAAGAACAATCTTCATACGATACAGGGATCAAACCATAGAACCAAGAAAACACTTTACTGTACTACCTCAAGGCGCTATTCTGAGTCCACTATTATATATTCTACATACAAGGGATTTGGAAAGAGTAGTTAATCCAAACACCCGAATTCTTCAATATGCGGATGACATCTGTATATATTGTATGGTGGCTACACTGGAGGAAGCTTTATCCAGCCTAACAGTTACGATGATGAACATGGATAAATGGTTTAAACGGAATGGGCTACAAATCTCAACTGAAAAGACCTCAGTGATAATCTTAACCAGAAATCGATTAGATCTCAACGAAATCAGAACAGTCAAAATTTGAATCTACTCATTTGCAGTTAAATCCAATGTTCGTTTCCTGGGTCTAGTGCTGGACTCCAAACAAATTTGGATTCCCCACATTCAAGAAGTTAATTCCTGTAACCCAGCTCTGAGCATTATTCGATAAATAACACGGGTATGGTGGGGTGCAAATCACAACATCCTCTTAACAATATACAGAGCCTTAATTCGATCTAAAATAGATTATGGAAGCAACGCAAATACTCGAACCCTTTCCACGCTGGACAAACCCCCATACAGCTGTATACGAACCTGTCTGGGAGCCATGAGATCGACTCCCACCAACGCCCTACTGGTAGAAGCTCGGGAGATGCCCCTGAATATCAGACGAAACTGGCTGGCTAGTAAATATATTCTGGAAAGGTTAGAATGTAGAAATCATCCAGTTATCTCGAATTGCAAGGCTTTGTATAACTATTAATATAATATAGAGAGTCATAGACTGGCAGAAGTCAGTCCTCCTCAGTTACAGAGAGTGGGAAAAACTGGCAGACAGAATTATTCCAGATATTTCCCCCATATGAGTATTATTCCAGCACTGGCATGGTACAGATACCAATATATAACATAACTCCTGAGACCAACCAATATGTCACCTACAAACAAGCAGTAAGGAAATACCTGGAGGACAAATGGAATTATTTGTTTCATATATTTACGGACGGATCCAAAATAGGCTCAGGGGATGGAATAGGCTGCGCCTTTTATTGCCCGAGTAGTAGGTATCAAGAAGCGTATAAATTACCATCGAATATATCCATATATACAGCAGAAGCCATCGCCATATTAAGAGCACAGCTTGACATTGACTGAGACGAGTTTTTTTAAAAAATCTCTGACTCGCTCAGCGTGCTGAACTCCATCCAAAGAAAATTTTTGGCAAGAAAACCAATCAATTTATAGTTAAGATTGTGGAGACATATCTAGAATTGTCCAGAAGAAATAGATCCATTGACTTCCTTTGGCTAAAAGCTCATGCAGGGTTCCTGATAATGAAACAGTGGATCAAATTGCAAAGACAGCCGCTAGAATAGGAGACACCGTAGATGCTCAGCTTCCGTACACTTACTACCTCTTCAAAATAAAAACAAAGACTCTGAACAAATGGCGAACTGAATGGGACTCCACCAAAAGTTGGAGGGGACAAAATTATGGAACGATTCAACCCCGAATACCATGGTTCTTGAATTTCATGGATCATAGAGGCGTCATTTTCACCATAATTAGAATGCGCTTTAACCATGGTTTATTCCCCCAAACATTTACATCGGATACACATCCTAGATACTGATATTTGTGATTGCGATAGAGCAGAAATATGGGATATTAATCACGTAGTCTTTTTATGCCCCAAGTATAAATCTCATATACAAATTTTTTTTAAACAACTAGTGAACTATGGAATACCTCTCCCAACAAGCATCAGCTGACTGTTGCACCGTAACAACGTGGCCATACACAAATTGTTAAGTAACTTTGTAAAGTCAACTAATATAAAAATTTAGATGTGAAAACTAGTTATTTGTAAGGATTTTACTCATTGTAATGTCAGAAAAAACTATAAGGAATTAACAATAATGTATATTTCTCTATATCATTTGTAATTATGTTTTATCAATTGTATCTATACATTATGTGTCAAACCTTGACTCTCACTCCTCTTCAGGGGATAAACAGAAATGTTCCTTTCTGATTAATCAGTTTACTTATGTTTTAACCTTTATATTTTACAAATCATGTCAAGTCCTGCTCTCTTATCTATAAGTAAAATGTTTTTATATGGATGTTCAAATTGATGATGGTTGTATACTGCCTAGGCGCTTAAAGCCAAATAAAAAATTTAAAAAAAACCTTAGAGTAAACATGGAAAACGGAGATTCCGTTGGCGAGTGAGATACTTACTCCTTGCATCATTGTCTCCAGCCTGTCTGCGTACTGCCCCAGGGCCTGCAGGGTGAGGCCCAGCCTGCTGGAGTGAGCCTCGTCCAGGCACTGGAAGGTCCGTCTGTTTTGCTCCTCCTCCCTGTCCATCTTCATGCGGATGGCTCTCTTCCTGCAGCCTCCAGTCAAGCGGAGCACGAGCGAGTCGGACAGTGTCAGCGTGGTCGGCTCCTCCTGCAACCACGCAGTCACGCTCACTGGAAATTATTTTTTTAAGTGAATGATTCTTTAAATATCCTTCAATATCGGAGGATAATAATAACAAATACACGACTGGGTTGTAGACTTTCTGAAGGATAGAAAACAGTCTGTAGGTCCCGATGGTGAGCTTACCGAAATGAGGTCCGGGGTTCCCCAGGGAAGCGTGATAGGGCCTCTGTTGTTTCTTATATACATTATTGATTTATGCGACGTAATAAGGGGGAAGAAAACACTATTTGCCGATGATGCTATTATTTATTGTGTACAGAAGGAGGGTGAAGAGGGTCATGGGAGTGTACAAGGCGTATATTGGTGATGACGCATGGAAAGATATTGGTGTAAGAATTGAAAGTAGTGCATGGAAGGGAAAAGATGATCATGACCACAAGCTGGCACTAGATTTCAGGCACATGGGTGTAGGAAGATTCTCTTTTTTTGAGTAAGGATGTCAAGGATTGGAATAAGTTACCAAGAGAAATGATGAATAATTTACCAAAAACGTTGAAAGAATTTAAAGCTAAAATTTGCAGAGGGCAAATGTAGGTGGGTGCAGGAAATGGGGAAGATGGGTGTGTAGGGAAATTGACACCGGAGCGTGCGCTCCATCACAATTTAATAAAATATTAAATATTGTAAAGTGGTAATGGAGGCACGATTCGTGACAGGTGGAGGGAAAGCGGAAGTGGGATGTTGAAGGAGTCAGGTTGGGAAGACCTGGAACACCGAAGGTGTTGCTCTTGACAGAAGCTAGTTGAAAAATTCACGACTTACGTTTTTCGGAATGATAGCAAACATATTACTTCAAGCAACATTCATATCTGGGAATGACCGCGAAAATAAGATAAGCGAAATCAAGGCCAGAACAGATTTATTTCTGTACTCATTTTTTTGACGAGCGATTAGGGAATGGAATAGGAAGGATTTATGGGTAAACTTAAAATCTGACAGGACTAATTCTCCATAAATCATTTCGGTTATCCTGATCTGGATTTTCGATAGTTTTCTCAGGTCGCTGCAGGCGAAAGGCGGGATGGTTCCTAAAAATAACCCACGGGCGCCTCCTATGGAAGGTTTCCGGTGCCGAGCGTGGTGGGTGAGTGGTTAGCGCTCTGGCCTCGCATTCGGGAGGTCGCCGGCTCGAGTCCCGGGCCGGGCATCCAGGTTTGGGTTTTCCATGGTCTCCCCAAATCACTGTAGAAGAATGCTGGCATATTTCCTTTAAAAAAGGCCATGGTCGAATTCCTTCCCGTTCCTTGCACCCAGTCCCATACCGCCTCTAATGACTTCGACGTCGACGAGGCGTAAAGCAATATGTAAAAGCAACCATTTCAGCATTCGTCTGGAGTGACTTCTGGAAACAATGATAAACAGAATTCTGTTTGACCGGACGAGGATAGAAAAACAAAGTCAATGTACAGGCTTCTGATGATGAACTGGTTTTTGGGATGTTATCAGGTTATACCATGTGACGACAGGAAGAGGACAGAAAAATCATTGAAAATGATATTAATGAATCCTTGAGTGCATAGGAAACCACTGTGCACTACAACGTGGGTATAGATGAGTACAGGTACGCGGGCGCTAGCAACGTTAAAGACAGGTTAAACATTCAAAAAACGGAAGCAATACAATTCAATACAGTAGACGGGCTCCGCGTGATGGGAAAAGAAGTCAATTTACAATAAAGTCATTACATAACAACGGTAGAATCAGAGATCAACTTCGCAGTGGTCACTTGTGAACTGCAATGATAAAAAGGTCTGTGTTCACAGGGTTGAACTGATCGTCAGCTCGTGTGCTTCGGACCTGAGCTTCCCAATCCCCGTTGAAAAATTCGCTGCACATCTGCTTGGTACCCATCCAGATGTTATCGCTGATATAACTCGGGTACGCACTCACTTCACGCCCTTCTTATACTCATTGATACTGAACGAATAAATCTGCTCTCTTATTCACACCTACTAACTCGTGGTTTTGGTAACATCGTTTTTGGTCCAATATGACCTCACAATACTCAAAAAATGGCTAACTATTAAATTAGTTGCTTAGCCAAACGACAAATAAATAAACAAATATGCCTCACGACGATTTTGTATACCAATTCCGTCGTTTCCATAGTCCATCAGTTTATCACGATCTCCCTATCACCTGCTCAGTGTGTCCTGCTCCGTTGAGTTCATCATCAGATTAGTTGTCACTATCAACAACCAATTCATGCACTTTGTAAACATACGAGTCCTGTTTCTTTTTTTGTTTTGTTTTGTTTTTACATTCCAGTATGACCTATTAACTAAGAATTCGTGTCTAGAGGGTGTTAAATGTAACACACGGTCTCAACATGCTCGTTTCACAACAGGAAAATTAAATGAATAAAAGCATCCGAAATCCATCCGTTTCCCTTAGCGTCATTTTCATAATGTTTTCTTTTTACTGAAGAAACAGCAACGAGACCAACACTACGAGACGATGGAGAACATTGCAAACGCTGTCTTCCGACAACTGGCACCGAACGTCGGCAACGCTCTGGTCTCGCACTCGGGAGGACATGGGTTCGAACACCCGTCTTGGCATCCAGATTTTGGTTTTAGAGGTTTTCCCCCAAATCACTCCAGGCGAATTCCGGGATGGTTCCAACAAAAGGCCGTGGTTGAATTCTTACCTTTCCTTGCACTAATCAGTTCCTGTATTTAATGATAAACAACAAGGAAAAAATATTCTTTTATAGCTCATGAACGCTGAAACCATTAAAGATGGGAGACATTCGGGGGTAAACAATGGGAAGGAAAGATCCTGGTATTCGACTGCAGTGATTTGGCGTATCATTAAGTAACTCCCTACAGGCAGGCCAGTATATTTATCGCCTATGCACGGTTAATAGAGTTTCAAATATCCGTAATCATAGACAACTTGGAAGCGCTCAGAAATGGGTAAATAGTTAACCGATTCTAAATTTGGCTGAGGATGGTATTGGGCTCGTAAAATGAACAGACGATAAGGACAGGAGGCGTGAGAGTAGCAAGGTACCACGTACTATACCGTAGAAGTGAACGTGAGGATGTCATCAGATGTGACAACGAAAGAATGAACTAGCCAATCGACTAATCAAACTTGCAGCGTATCTGATGACTGCGATTCACGACGGAGTCATCATCCAGTCAGTGCCGACGCTGTAGACACTGCGACTAAACCCAGGCGGTTGGTTTACTGTCTGGTGATTTGTACCGCCTCTCCTACCTCCTGGCCGAGTGTCTCATGATGTGAATTTATTCCCCATCGGCGAATTACCCAGTTTCGCACGCCATATTCTTAGCTTAGCGAGTTTAGTCACGTGATGGGTTGTTGACATCTTTAACGATTTCGCAATATGAATGTTAATCGTGAGGGGTGATTAAAATTAACGATCACTTTGAAATATTCGAAGGTGTTGAGGAGAGGATAATGTGGAAAAAAAAAAAACAAAAAAAAAAAAACAATTTGGGTCACACATGTTTAAGAGTTCTTTTGGCGAAGTATGAGCGTGAAAGGTCAATCGAGAGTATGAAGAGCCATTAGCTATGAAGAGCTGTAGTGCAGACGGAGAGATAGATGGGCGGCTTGTAGCCGACACTTTGCGTGGAGGCTGGGAGTGGTCAGCGAGTTCGTTCAACTGGCTTCAGGTGGAACGTGCGAAAGTGTTCGCAACATCGGAGAACGAAGGTCAGGAGGAGAGAAACCGGTTGCGAGGGAACACTGACCGCCACATGGGCCGTCTGCCTCTCTGCCGCACACTCTGTCCCTCAGCAATAAACGTCTGCTTGGTGCAACAGCAACCTTTCTAATCCATCAACAGACAACATTACTATCTTCATAATTAGGTCATTTGCAAACTGGAACATACACATTCAGAAACTTTATTAATGAACTTAATCATGTAACATTTTCATGATGATTAATAACAAGCATAGATGATGTGAAAGTAAGAAAATTGGTTTACAGGTATTTTGAACTTTTCAACTCCACGACCATGCCATCACATTCTAGTACTTACAATCTTTCGAGCAAGAAAGTCTAGTATTTTTCAGTCTCGATAATGAGATCTTAGATATTATTGTGGGAATAAAAATAACATCCTCAAAAAGTGTAAGTAGATAGCGAACACCGATTCAATCAATTAGTGATTAGTAATGAAGAGACATAATCCAGACAGAGAGATAGATTCGAAACTTACACCCGACACTCTCTGCAGATTCTCACGATCGAGAGTAGGCGTTTAAGCCTGTCCCAAAGATATTCCACTCGTTTTCGTGACGTCACAGCTTTAGGTTCTTTGTACAGCAGGGATTGCAAATAGGCCAAAGGGAGCGTTGCCGCGAATGGACGGTGGAAATTGCCCGGGCACGGGCGTAGTCAATGAGAGGCTACGAAAAGTGGAAATTCCCTTTGACATAATTGACTCTTTCTCTCTCTGACCCACAAACAGTGCAATATTGCCCAGCCGGCTCATGTAGGTGGGTGGGTTCATCTTCTGTCTCTGTCTAGCTAGGTATATTCCTTTGATGTCACATCCACTGAGCGAAGGAAACCTCCCTTTATAAAAAGGAATCTAGGGCATCCAATATAGCACGCGTATTATGGTAATCAGCTATATCCAAGCAGGATTTTGGATAGGGGCCCAGGCTGGATATTTCTAAACAGCCCGGAATTTCAAATGGTGACAGGTATATGAGCAGGTGGCCAACAAGCAGCGATCGCAATCTCAAAAACAAGAAATGCAGCTAGCGAGCGACATAACTCTGTTAATCGCCCGCCTGACGTACTAATACAGCGCAGAGAAATCATCTCCGGAGCGCGCCGTTACTATCACAGCATAGTATGAACGCAACTATTACAGATAAATTTTTGAAGCCTGGAACAAGAACTAGCATTTTCTAGAGGTAGCCACATGCCTAGTCTGATAGGTATACATATTTAATAAAACCAAAATAAATTTAAAGGATATAAACCCAATTTGTGGAATTCTAATTGATAAATAACTAAGATACAGACGATTTACAAACATAACTTTTTCATTTAAAAAACGTTAAGCGCCTAATTGGAAATAGGAATTTGGGCGGATGTCTTTGAGTATCAGTTTCGTGGTAAATTCATGAAACATACTGGCGTTTTATTAAGCAAGAACCAATTCGATATTAACTACTTAGCAGGTTTAATTTTCAGAACATTTCTGTACCCGTGCAACCGAGTTATTACAGTGCGCATACTATTAATCAATCAATCAATCGCCTGCGATACAGTACAGCAATACTTTATATAGGTCTTCAAAATTCAACCTATGAATCTTAGCTTAGAATTAAAACTTTCCACCCCGCTCCAACAGATCAAGCAACATATCTTATCATTGTGTTTCCCATCAGTACTTGAAATAATTTTTCAGGCAAAGTTTGGTTTATTCTTGGATAGCTTATTCCAGACCCAGGCTTCATTGCCTGTGGGTGATACTATTCACTCCCTCGTGCCTAAGATCAGTGCTACTTAATGGTCTCTTTCATACAGTGTTCCTAATCAAAAATTCAATCACCGAAAAAGATTTGGAAAAAGGGCTCGCTTTTCCACATCGTGTTGAATCAGAGATGGATTCGTTATGAACCAATATAATTAATACTTAACAGCATTAATGATACCTCACGAACATCAGGTATATTTCCAATAATTTAAAGGATTTATTAAATTAGGCGCAACGATGATTCTACAGCAGAAATGGACGAGACCCAAAATGAAATCACAAACTAATCTTTAATCTCAAAGAGACCTTTTAGTTATAATTCTAACAGTTATGTATCTTCCATGAGTTCCTTGTCTTAAGATAAGCAACTGGTCCCTCCGAACAAAGTAATATCTACTCTGTGCATTACAATGCCAGTGCAAGATATTAACCTGAACTCACTCGCCCATTTCAACTTTAATATCGCGCACGTAGCCACTAAGTGTGATTCACATGAATATCATTCCCTAAATCCAAGCTGCTGATTGGAAAACCAGTTTCTTTCCTAAAACCCATCCTGGCATCCAGATTTGGGTTTTCCATGGTTTCCCCAGACGAATACCGGGATGCTTCATTCAAAGGACATGGACGAATTCCTTCCCGTTCCTTGTCCCCATTCCATTCCTGCCTCTAATGACCTCGACGTCGACGAGGCGAAAAGCCATAAGTTAAGAAAAAGGGTCTTTCCTAACAGACATTTGTGACGTTATCACACATAAGTCTCCCCTCGACTTACACTCCACTGATGTTAAACCTATCGGTCTGCAATGTTTTCCAGGCTGTTTTCCAGCCCTCCACACTCAATTCTTGGTCACATCGAGAAGAATTCACGGGAAAAATCGTTCCCGCACCAGCACCAGCGGTAGGTTTATTTTCATTTGTGAAACTATTTCGATGGAATTATTAAACATACGGCTATCATTATTTCACAGATGGGAAGAGAAACTCTCTAGATTATTTTCAGTAGATACAGGTTTCGCCATCACATGTTGGTGTTTGCAATAAGGCGTGATAACGGTCAGAAGACAGCATTTTGCATCGATACTTATTCCCAGTTTTGAACTGTTTGAGTTTTCATGTTAACCTGTTCAGCTTTTCCGCGGTAATGTATTTCAGTCCGCTGACTCTCTTTTGGAGGAGGAACATTTTTCACTCTCTTACGTTTGAAATGAAGTGCGAGCTTGCGGCCACAGTGCCTCAGGCTTCTGCGACGCTTTAAGCCGTTCACTGCGCTCCTCGCCAGTGTATAAAACCCCTGCGGCTGGGTTACCCTCTCAACAATCACCAAAACTCATGAAAAAATCGTAGTCTGTTTATTAATTCCCATCTTCCTGTTCTGAATTTACTAACGGGCTGAGCAAACCCATTGCTTAATATTTCTGTCGTTTTCTCCTCTGTACTGTCTGCCTCTACTAACAGCTATTATTGCCTGAATGTCTGTATCCTCATTAATTTCTTAGAATATTTTCTGTATGTATTGTTCAGTATTCCCTCGTTGTTCATATTATTCTGAATACATACTTCTCTAGTCGCTGTTACGTTTTAAGTCAAATAGTGACAGTAATACCAGAGTTACTAATTAGTGGGTGTAAAGGTGGCGTATGAGGTAGCAACACTACCTTTTTTCCCCTATCTTGTGCTAACCTTTCAATCTGAATATACTCCTTACAACACACGCCCTCAATTATGTGCTTCATATAATCTATATCTTCCTCTATAGTTCTTACGTTCGACTGTTCCCTGATGTCTCAGAATATGACCTGCCAACCTGTCTCTTGTTTTTGTAAGACTCTTCCAAAAACTTCTTTTCTCACCCATCATTTCCAAAACTCGTTCGTTACGAATGGAAAACAGAAATCTGTATTAGTCTAATAAGATACCCTGTTACAACATTTCACTAAGATATTTCCATTATCAATAAAAGTACAGTGCGATAGTAGACATTGTCATATTTACTAAGCTTATACGTGCACAAACCCGAAGATTGTTTGGATACTAAGCCTTTGTGTAAGAGGTGCAATGGCTGCTTACTCTCCTCTGACACCTACAGTTTGATGGGGAATCCAAACCGCGATACGTCCTACCATAATACCATGTAATCCCACATCTATACTCCGTTGAGAGTTGCAGATGGTGTTTTGCACAAAAACTAACAATGTTCATAACAGTCGCGGATGGCACGAGGAAAGAAAGCATTCATGGATACAGACCACTGTAACACAACACTGATAAGCGAAACACGAAGCGCGACGGAAAAACAAACCAGAATGAATCAGCGGCTTCACAACCAGGATGAATCAAAAGCTTCACAACCAGGATGAATCAGTAGCTTCACAACCCGTACAAAATGTAACCAAGACGCTAGAGGAAACTATCGCTACAGTACCACCGCGTAAAGGCAGTGACAGTGGTAATAGGTAAATAACCAGATGCCAATTTATGGTCGAAGTGTAGATTCCCTCACGAAATAATATCCCGATCACCTTCCACCATTACCTTAAGGTCTGTAATCTCTTTGTTTTGATGGAGATTTCAAAGCTAGACATCTGTCTTAGATGACACTCAACAGAACCATAATTGGCCTAATTTATTCTAGCACAGAAAACATATGCAAGCTCCAAGTAGGTTGATCGACATTCATAGGACGCCAAACACAACTGCCTGTGAAGTGAGTGTCGGGCACGCCTGACACGTCGACTTACTGATCAAATAGTGATTTTCTGGGTAGAAGAATTTTTGAAAGATAGAAAACATAAAGTTAGGGTAAGAAACGCGGTATCAAAAGAAGTGGAAGTAAAAAAGGGAGTGCCACAGGGTAGCGTATTGAGACCATTGTTATTTATTATTCTAATGACTAATTGTGTTGTTTGTTTACCATCAGAGATTAGACTGTTTGCAGATTACATAATGCTATATAAGAGGATCAAAACGGTTGAGGATTGTCAACAGTTGCAGGGTGATCTGGACAGGATATCTAATTGGGTTGGCAAACATGGCATGAAGATAAAGCAATGAAGAGTCAGCTTATTAGATACACAAATAAAAAACTAAAGGTTAATTATGATTATAATATGGGGAAAGAATTCCTTGTTGAAGACTTGGAAAATAAATATCTTGGCATTACATTTGATAACAAGCTTAACTGGGCAGATCACACGAGACAGGTAGTAGGAAAAGGTTTCAAAATTCTGCTTTTATTGGATAGGGTGATGAGGGGATGTACGAGAGAAGTAAAGGAAATGGTTTACAAAACTTTGGGTAGACCATTGCTCGAGTATGGTAGTGTAGTATGGGACACTCATTTTGCGTATCGAATACAGGAGTTGGAGAGGGTGCAAAGAAGGGCTACTAGGTTTGTTTCTGGAAATGATCGCAGAACGCAATCAGTAATGGATATGATAAAAGAGCTGAAATGGGACTCATTGGAAGACAGAAGGACGATGAAGAGAGTTATGGTGATTAGGCATGGAAAGAAATGGGTGTAAGAACTGAAAGTATTGCATCGAAGGGACTCTATTTCAGGCAAGGGTGTAGGAAGATTCTCTTTTTTAGGTCAGGGTGTCAGGGATTGGAATAAGTCACCAAGAGAAATGATGAATAATTTGCCAAAAACGTTAGAAGAATATAAAGTTAAAATTTGTAAAGGGTAAATGTAGGTGGATGCAGAAAAGGGGGAAGATGGCTGTTTAGGGAAATTGCCACCGGAGCTTGCGCTCAATTGCATTTTAATTTAATTCATTTAACGTATTGTTGATGGTTAACTTTTGATGAAAAAATTGATAACTGTGCACCTTCAGATATCGACGTGACGTAGCGACGGCTCCGCAGCAACTGAGGATTGCAACACTGTCTGGTCTAAGCGATAAAACTTATAAAAAATAAGTAGATTCTCTGCAGACAAAATCTGCATAAATTCAGGTGATGCATGAGATTAAGAAAAGCCTACTAAAATCGTGTTACTAGATCCATTACACATTTGGTAACTTAACAGAAGGACAGTTGTTTAGTCAGAGATACTGAAAAGAAGGTGATGCTAATAATCAAAGAGAGCCTGAATACGCTCAAAAGAGACATGTGATTCTAATGAAATTTACTGCACAGATTTTGTACTTGACAAATACACAAATGATAGGAGCTATCAAACTCTGACCGCGAGAGTTCAGAGCATGTAGAAGCCCCGACAAGGAGTTGTCTGGATACGGTACTACCATAGCGCGTCACAAAGAATCCACAGTGGTCGCCGGCCGACTGTGTGCCATACGTGAAGAAAGAAGATGGCTTGCACATTCCTCACCACAAGAGGTCAGCCTTGGTCCTTGTGAAATATAGAACATCGCAGTGCCTTAAGGAAGGGCAGAACCTCGCTGATGCAGCGTCGATGTTCAGATTGATGTGTATACGTAGGAGACGGGATGGCAGATTAAATCCAATAACACTCCAAACCCTCACACTTGAGTTCTGTCCACCATGACATTCAACAACGTAGTCTGTGTTCAATGGGCAACATGTACCAAAGTGTCGAGGATCATAAAAAAAATTCGCTGTCTCAAAGTGATCTACAGACGTGATGCTGCTATCTACTCTATGAATTCAAATTCTGGAAGGCACAAGGGAAGAAGCAATTCATATAAGCATGGATTCGGCACCATATTTCTCTAATCTTATTTCTCCTTCACTGGATAATTATTTCATCGCACTCGGAAATGTAAGTTAGTGATTGCTTATTTTATTCATCGAGGCTGCATCATCAGTGTATGACTTATGCTTAAAATCAAGTGCCAGCTTATGGTTATGATCAAGTTTACCGTTTACTGCACCATTCCCAATTGTTCAGCCAATAACTATTGTAATCTCCTTATGTACAGCAACTAATGCTAATAAGTACACCCGGAGGCTGAGCGTGGGCCGTGGGGCGACAGTTCTGAGGGGCCTATAAAATCGTCAATAATCGTCAGTTTCGTAAGCGCACAAACGGCGTCATGGTATCACGCCAACTGGCTCGACAGACAAAAGGTCCTGGGTTTAGTCCAGTTTGCAGGGTGACCTGGGTAGAACATCTAAATGGGAAGGTCAGCATGGAATAAAGATAAATTACAAGAAGAGTGAGCTTATAAGGTACACAGATAAAAAAAAACTAAAGTTAATTTTGATTATAGGGTGGGGTAAGAATTACTTGTTGAAGGCTTGAAGTATAAATATCTTAGCATAACACTTGATAACAAACTCAGTTGGGCAGAGCATATTGGGCAGGTGGTAAGAAAAGGTTACAAAATCCTGCATTTACTGGAGAGGGTGATGAGAGGATGTAACAGAGAAGTTGGGTTACAAAACTTTGGTCAGAGAATTGGTTGAATATGGTGGTGTAATTTGGGACCCACATTTTGGTTATCAAATACAGGAGTTGGAAGATGTGCAAAGAATAGCAAGCTAGATTTGTTTGTGGAAATTATCACAGGACCCAGTCAGTAACTGATATGATATAGGAGCTGGATTAATTAATTAATTAATAATGATAGTGTTTCAGTTTGAAAGCTTTCTCCTTCTGATATGTAAATGGAGACTTTCTCTTTCTCCTTCTCTTTTTGTGCAGTGTGTTCGGGTCCAGAGATAGTCCTTCTTTGACCATCACCCGTTATTTTATTACCGGAATTACAGAATTCTCTTAGTTATTCTATATATCTGATCTTCTACTTATTATTGCCTCCCGCCACATTGGCTCTTCCTTCACTTCACTCCCCACCCATAACAATTTTCATTCCGCAGTTTTGAGTGATTCATTCATTCGAATGACCCTTTGCTCTAGCGAATACTGTGAAATACAAATCAGTTGGAAGTTTGGAATAGAGCAGGGGTGGCCAACCCAAATGATTTTGTGGACCACTTTGGAGATGCATCATAACTCCGCGGGCCACATAAAAAATTATGGTAACACCCCAATATGTCAAACAAAAATTGTCCTATCGGTCTAAAATTTGGTACACACATTCCTTAGGCGATAATATTTGTTTACAAGTGTATAACATAAGCTTGGAATGTGTAAAAATAAGATAAAATGTGAGTAGATGCACACATGTTATTACGCAAGAAATACACGTTATTACATGTCGACGTTAAGGTGAAACACCGAAATCTGGAGAATGTCGACATTCACCGGTGAATGTCAACATTCACATAGTCACTTGGTGTATGTCTGAAATATTTGCTAAATACCCTTATTTCTGACTTTCACCAGTGAATGTCGACATTCACCATGCACTAATGGTGAATGTTGAACATGTCCGAGATTTATATTTTTTTCTCCGTAATTCAGTCGCGATAAATTTTTCGCCTCTCTTTCTGAGGGTAATAACTAAGAACTTAAAACACACAGTACTTTCAAAATGAGAAAGGAAAATAATAGAAGTTAAAAACTTACTTAATTGTACAGTACATTCAAAATGAGAAAGGAAAATAATAGAAGTAAAAAACTTACTTAATTATATAGTACGTTCTAAATGAGAAAATAAAATAATAGTAATAAAAAATTTACTAAATTATGTGAATCAAATCTTATTTATTGCAACAACTTTTATGACACTTTGAATTGCACAAGAGGCCCTTGCTTTTACAAATGCATTTATTTGTGGAACACTTCCTTTTGCAATGACAGCGTGTATAGCCTTGCCCACCGCTTCTCGAATTAGCTGCAGCTGCTTCTTTCAGCGAAATTTCTTGAAAAGAAATCTTATCTATAGAAAGGAGCTTTTCTTTACAAATTTCGAACTGATTACGTGTGTAAAGCTGCTTGAGGGTAGCATTTTCATTCGCAAGTTTATAGAAGTCGGAGTCTTCTATTGCAACAACAACCGCTAACACATTTCGGTTATCTGTACGACCACGGTCGACATCAGGGACTTGTATTCGTACAGTATCACCAATTTGAGCAGGAGGAAATTGATTTTGTGAGGTTCGCAACATTTTTGTTGCTTGCAGTAGAAGATTCTCTTTCGCGGCCGCTCTTTTTATAGAAATTAACTCGTGTTTTTCATTCGGAACTTGATGTGAAGACGTGGTAGATTGCAAGTCCTCTTCAATATTTTTCTTTGGAATTTGTTTTTCAGAAGTATTACCAGTTCCTTCAAGCTGTTCTTCGGTTTCAAAAGTATTGGCGATTTCTTCAAGTTGTTCCTCAGTTTCGATACTTGCTATTTGTTCGCTAGGCAAAAAAGACGATGCTATGCCTCTTTTCGCTTTAATGCCAAACATGGCTTCATAAGGGCTTTGGCGTATTCCTTCGTGGTATGTAGTGTTCTTGGCAAATTGAACAAAGGGTAAACCTTCTGACCATTTATTTGTATTGTTATCGTTCAACCATGCAGTTAGCATATTCTGTATATCCTGATTGGCCCTTTCAACTGAGCCTTGTGTTTGACTGTGACGAGGCTTTCCATTAACATCTTTCCACATAGCGCATATTTCGGATATGACTTGATTACTGAATTCTCTACCATTATCTGATTGCAATATTGCTGGAGCACCAAATGTTAAAAATATTGGAAGAACGTGATACGCTACTTCTTCAGCCCTCTTAGTTTTCAAAGGTCGTAGCTGGCCAAACTTAGTTAAATGATCTTGATACACCATTATGAACTTGTATTCACTATCTGAGTTTGACTGCAGATTTATCAGATCAACTTGACATCTTGAGTTTAAAACTCAGAACTGATCATTGGTTTCACAACAATACCTTTCTTAGGTGCACTGTGTTTCATTTGACACTGTTTGCATAGATTTAAATTCAACATTACAACTTCATATGTAATATTTTTGTATTTATTTTGCAACTCTTTAAGCATACGTGTTCTTCCTCCATGGCCTATCCTGGTGTGAGCTTCATATAGTATACTGAACAATTCGTCATTGGTAACATAATACTGTATATTCGTTTCTCCTGGTTTTAATGGTACAATTAACTTCTCTTCATCATTAATTTTTAAAACGTCAAAACGTTTTAATCGTCTGTAATCCAAATGTGTGTTGCACTTAGTTTTAGCAGAAACCACTTCAGAAAGTATTTTAGAGTACTTTTCTCGAGAAAAATAAAAGCAATTGTCTTCTCGTTTACCCGCAATTAATACATTTAACTTTTCAAGAAAAAGATCACGATTCAATGTAGTATCCATTTTGTATAAATCAGGAAATAAGAAAAAAAATGAAGAAAACTTTGCTCTCACCATCGAACCTTGCATATGCATAAGACTGACAAAGCTGACTGACTCCACCAGCCCAAAGAATTTGGCTGGAAACAGCCAGTCGCCAGGATTTGGCGGGAGACTCCACCAGAACAAAGAATTTGGCGAGAAACAGCCAGTCGCCTCTTTGTCGGCTCCTCTCTTTTCGACCTCCACCAGAGCATATCTGTGATTGTCGACATACCCGGTGAGGGTCCGAGTGTACAAGAATGTAATGAAATATTCGATCTTTCACCGACGTATTTGGTGTTTGTTGACATTCACCGGTGAATGTCGACATTCTCTGATTTCGGTCTTTCACGGTAACATCGATACTTATTCTGTGTGTTTCTTACTCTTAATTCTTGGTCCAGGTTGCATTTCAACCTAACTACAACTGCTATTAGCAAAAAATTAAACCAACTTAAATGCCGTGTATCAAACATTCGTTACGGTAGGCGCCATGTTTTTCCCTGTAAGGTAGACTGCCATGCAATATATCTTAGCCCTGAAAAACAATGTCAGCCCGCACAGAGAAATCGTAAATGTTACATGATTTTCTACTTATTACGTATCTGCAATTTGCATATGGGAAGCAGTTTATATTCAACAATGAAGACTTAAAAACACATAGAATAAATGTCAACAGCTATTAACGTGTATTTCTTGCGTAATAACATGTATGCATCTACCCACATTACGAGTGATTTTTCCTCTTTTCTACATATGCGAAGCTTACGTTATACACTTTAAATCAAATATTATCGCCTAAGGAATGTGTGTTCCAAATTTCATACCAATAGGACAATATTTGTAGGTTCCGACATATTGGCGTGGAGCCAAAATTATGTATCCCCATATTAGATTTAGACCCACTATAAACATTTTTATCGAGTGAATGTAACTTAATTACTCTGCAAACTCATAACTGTAAACTCATAAATAAAACAGGCATTATCTTTCATATACTGGCAAGAATATTATTTTAAAATCAAAGTTAATTTTTGTTCATAATCTGGACAGTTAATTTTTGAATATATGGATGCAAAAATAATGTTTTTTTTTAATACATTGGTTTTCACTACTTTGGCCATTATAAAATAAATATGTTTTGTAAAAGTGTGATGAATCTCGCCGGCCAGAAAAAATGTTTAACGACGGCCGCATGCAGCCCACGGGTTGGCCACCCCTAGAGTAGTGTGTAGACGTGAGAATGCGTAGTACTCACCATGGCCGCGAGGCGCGCTGCAGCTCGGGGTAGGTGTGTGTGTGTGTGTTTCGTCTCCTGGCGACAAGCGCATTGTCGCACAGTCACGTGATCTCGGCCCGAATAATCACCTAAGGCAGTATCCAACCTTCTTAAACAGAATAATGCGCTGGTTCTGTTGAGCATTTAATATTATCTTGTACACTTACACTGTTTTAAATAATTGTGTAGTGATTTTTGCAGGTGAGTTTTGTGCCATTTTTCCCAGAAGGGTAATTTTTTTTAATTACCCATTACATGACTTGCAAAACTGCTTGCTGGAGTGAAACACGATTTAGCCGCCTTAGTATGTTGTATGTCGCTAATTTAGTGTTTTGAGAATCATACCTCGGATATCTATTGACATCTAAATAATGGTAGACACTATAAATTAAATTAAAAAAAAAATCACTTCGTTACAACTGAAATGAATTTTCTTATTTGAAACCAGGATATAACCCATGCCCTTCCGTCCCTTTAGATTAAGTTGGCTGAGATAGGTCGCTGAGACCCTCCTGTAGCCCGCCTCTTAGGAGTATCAACATTTTTAATACTTAGGTAGTATGTTTAAATAGATGTGCTTGTTTCCAATACTTGATTGATAAGGAAGATGAAAGATCCATGAAATGTAGAGCCGCAACACAACTTGTTATTATATATATATATAAAAATTATAAAAAATCTTTTGACAAAACAATCATTTAGTGAGGAAAAAGGACCTTCATATAACGGTACTAGATAGTATCCAAAATAAACAGTAGTGATCGTGTGGCCATGTGATGAAAGAGTATGGCCTCTGATAAGAAGAGGGAAGAGGGGAAGATGCTCTGCATGTTGAAGTAGTTAATAGTAACTGTAACGCATGCAAAGAGATGTTCATAGCTCAGGAATGTTGCAGCCGACAGTAACAGAAGCAAAACAGTAGCAGGGCTACGTATCAAATTAACGCGTTTCTCACAAAATATCACACAAAGGGAGCGTTTGGAAAATTATTGTTACACTTCATCACTTTCCATGAATATGCATACTAAGCAAGAATACACGAGAAATGATATATAAACACACACTGTAGCGAAGGGTGCTTATTGGGAGGGAGGAAAGGGTGAAAACCTTTTTACATCCTTTTTTATTATTGAAAGAAAACCCTAGGCTGCTAATTTATTGGGTACTCATACTGGCGTACAGGTGAGGCTTATTTATTTTTAACATTAACACATTCAGTTATTAAAAAAGAACTAAGCAAAGCCTCGTCTTACAATTGCCAACATATTAATAAACAAACAAAGCATTAAAACACAGCCACATTTTTAATTGATTGTGACGCAAATTACCAACATTAATAGGCAAATAAGAAAGCTTCACACTTGGTTTTAAATGGAAGTTCCCTTCATAACAATCGGGAACCATAAATCAAATGCAATATTAACATGAACTGCATCCGATTTCAAATGCCGGGCGCCAGGATAATTTAAATTATCCACCAAGTGATTATGGGAAAGCTCCTGAAAAACTAGATCTCCTAATCATTCAATGGTCGTTACAGGGTTGTACCCAATGACTGAATGAAAGTACCACACTGCACTGTAGAATGATCGCCATGAAGGTGGTATGTTTCCCTCGACGGCTGAATTATTATAGCCCCTTGGCTATAACGGACAGTGCACCACGTCCTTCAGTCAGCGTACCTCACTGTACAGGACGCTCGTATTGACCCTGAGGTTCGATGCCAAGGCAGGGCGATCTCCGACCTCGGAAGATCCGCCCCTTCCAGTCTGAAGACTCCGCGTGGAGTGCTCTCCCGCATCCGCAGGAAAAGCCTCCTCCCGTTGCTCGTTACTCACATAGAGCAGAAATTCACTGGCATTACAAAATGCAGAGGATAGTCTGTCGTTGATTGGTTCTGCTGTTTTTGGCTCCTCCTACCAGCTGTGACGATAGGCATACCTTATCTTTTGGAGATTCGTACGAAATCGGCCAGGCTCGGACCTATTCGCCAACTGCGACCTACAAAGTACCCGCTCGGGGACCGGGGTTGCGAACGTGCTTTCACCCCGCTGGGTATTTTCCCGGAGCTGAGGGATCATATGCTTGACCAACTCCGTTAGCAAGGGTGGCTGCATTGTTCGGTCGCCGCCTATCTGGCGCGTTAAGTGACTGCTACCTGCCTTTGGGTGGTCCCCGGGACAATGACTGGCAAAACCTTCTCAGAGTTACTCATGTGATTGTGCTTTTTATATGTTAAATATAAAAATGTACGGAATGACCTATTTTTGGTCATTCTCTTACAAAAGCACTGAATTTGATTGATCTGAACTTGAATAAGCAGATATTCCTGAGTATAAGCAGAATGTCAAAATCGCTAGAGAAGAATGGCTGTAAAGATATGGAATAGTAGAGATTAAAACTTTTTTTTACTTTCTTACGGATTTACGCCTCGTTGATGTCGAGGTCATTAGAGACGGGATGGGACTGGGAACAAGGAACAGGAATGAATTCGGTCATGGCTTTTTTGAAGGAAGCATCCCAGCATTCTTCTGGAGTGATTTGGGGAAACCATGGAAAACACAAGTCTGGATGCCCGGACGGGGATACGAACCTGCATGCTGCCGAATGCGAGGCCAGAACGTTAACCGTTCACCCACCACGCTCGGTTAATGGAAGTGTCATATTCGTATTCCTGAAGAAAGCAAAAGCTTATAGCTATACGATTAGTCTGACCCCACATGATTTAAAATTAGTAACTGGTATTATGTATATAATAAAGATGGAAAGGATATCCGGCAACTCTCCGGTATCCGGTCAATATTTACTATCCGGCTGGATACCGGATAGTAGGTCGACATCCGGCGGATATGCGGCGGGTATCCGACTCTCAATTAGTTACGAAAATTTCATGAAATTTTCTTTAAATTCACAAAGGCTAAGTGTATAATAAGTCTAAACACAAATAAAAACACTGTCTTCAAATCAGAATAACGTTTATTATTGTTTTTAACATAAAAATATAGTTCTTGTACTGAATGAACACCAATTTCTCTGTAATAAGAGGCAATAATCAGCTTTGCTTGTCCTCGTAAGCAATGCCATGTTCGCTATATACACTACTGCAAGGCGCTGAAAAATAAATTCTAGCAAATTTTATCAAATTCTGGTACTGTGTCGCATTAGCTAATCACCAAATATATAGGTCACTCTTCCGATTAATTCGAGATGATTTTAAATAAAAGTCTATCTCGCTAGCAATCACGTTTTTTTCTAGATCTTGGTATTGGCTCTCTCGTTAAAACAACTCGGAAACGTGTCTTGAGCTTCGTGAGTCACAGTTGATTCTGTCTCGTCCCTTCTACTCCTTTTAACAGCCATTGAGGATGAACTGCTACCGGTGGAAGATTCCTCGCAACACATTGTTATAGATTCCAATAGACTCTTCCGACGAGCTTCAGCAAACCCCAAATAGTTTGTCTTGAATCTTGTCTCTGGGAAGGTCGCAATCAATTAGGTTGAATCTTCACTTAAGGAGCCAAGACGACTTTTTAATTCAGTTTTTAAAGTGGCTCTCATGTATGGTAAGTCAGGAGTTCTTTGTGCTTTCTCATCGTTATCTAACGATTCTAATATAGTCAACTGCTTTTCTTTCAATGTCGAAGACGACCTTGTACCAGGGATGGCTAAAGCCAGTATAGCCACGATAGCGGCTGTAGCTTTCTCATTTCACGAAATTTTACTGGATATTTCAAAGGGTTTGTCATGGCATAGGTACCTGGTTGAAGACAGAAAAATACGTCCTTGTGTTTTCATTAGGTGCATAAGAGAGAAAAAAAAATGGAAATGATTCAAACTTCGCATAAAAACATGCCTCACGAAAAGTAATTCAAAATCGAAAACTTATTGTCATTATTTATATCGAAATATTCACAAACAGGCAATCCATTTCTTACTGACGACATTTTTATTTTTCCTAACCTCAAATATCAACGTTCAGCCGGATATTCGGCTGCCGAATATGCGGCTAGCCGGCTTGTAGGATGGCTGGATAACCAGTATCCGGCCAAACAGCTATCCGTTTCATCTCTAGTATATATATACATACAACATATTGTATAACTCGCAATTTCAAGAGGTTAGTTCCAGTTTCGGATGGATAGAGAAAGAGGAAGGCTCTCTCCCCCCCCCCCCCTTCGAACATGCTTTTTGGCTAGGAAATACCAAAGAGAAGCAAGACTAATATTGGAAGGAAGAATCGAGAAAATAATGATTTTTCATTGGAGTTTGCGGAATTACTTTTAATATGTTACATTAGAATACAATTGTCAGTTTTAAGAACGCGAGTTCTAAAATATCGATAGAGAAGTATAACTTATATAAAAATTAGGTGGCCATGGTCAAAGTAGAGAATCCAGAGAGTCAGAAAGAATTTGAAGCAAAGTTATAATCTGTTTCGAATAATACTAAAAGTGTATGTAGAAGATGCAGTTAGGAAAGTAAAAAAAAAAATAGTTCTGCAATAGGACTGATAACATTGACCCATAAGGAGGAAAGAGTGTGGGAGTAAAAATGAACTAAGGCATAAATTATAACAATATTAGTAAAGTGAGGTCGAAAGCAGAATAGCACGAGCAAAATGAGCTTTCATCCGAACATACCCACCTCCTCAGTGATCTGTTGCGTATGTTCTGATATTCATCCTTTTCGGTTTTTCATCGTTAATTCCAATAACGAATTAAAACGATGCATCATGTATCGAAATATTATTCGTAATTACGTCACTGGTCTCTGAGATTCCTCATCCATCATGTTTATTTGTATTTTACGTATCCATTTAATTTCTAACATCCTTCTTTAGAACCAACATTCAAATGCTTAATAATAATTCTTTCTCGTATACTTAAAGACAGTTTGACACCCATAATGTATTGTGCTCCTTGTATATCATTTAAATCTTAAGTCAATAACTGAAACTTAATTTATTTGGAAAATAACATTAACCATTGCTATTTTCTTTTAAGGTCATTATTTCTTTTGCTATGGGTTGAAATACTACTTCAAGTACAGGCTATCATATTTTATATTTAACCTATTTTTACTGTCATCATTTGTGCTGTATTTCTTTGGTTTATGTTTAACTAAAATTTTTCTCTCACTGTTTTGTCCATGTTGTTCAGCAACTTTTCAGTGTTTTTGCTCTTTTCTGTTAACTTGACAATGTCAGCTGAAAGCAGCATACTAAATAACAAACTCACAATTAGACATCACCAACAGCACTGCAATTGACGGACAAAGGATGTCTTGGGGAAATGTTTAATATGACAGTTCATTCCTAAGACGCACGCGGCAGTCTTTGTTCATGATTAATAGACTTGCGGGTTATGCCGCGTGGTTTATTTCATTACATGAGCTTTCAGCTGCCATGCTACAGTCTTCGGCAGAGATACTGTTTATGTTAACACAGCAACCACGGAGAAGGAATATATGGAGACGACACAAGGAACCTCCACCACGCATAGGAGTGAAGGCGAGTAGAGAGAAGTGGAGAGGGGAGGTCGCCATATTGGTCGGCCGTAGAAACACGGGGAATAGGCACAAAAACCTCGAGGGAATCATGCGACAAGCATGGCACCGCATTTGATGATGGATTATTATGTAAAGGCGGGTTTACACGGTTCACTTTTCGCAATCACTCTGGATGAATCACTCGCAGTGAAAGGAAAGTGAACTGTGTAAACAGAGAATCATCCAAAGTGATCATCCAAGATGATGGATGAAAGAAGTTGGCTCGGGCTCAACTTTTCGTTCACTTTTGGTGTTTCACTCGGATGAATCATCAAGAGTGATGCGTGTAAACAGTCAAAATATCGAAGTGAAACCTCATCCTGGATCGGTCGCAATTGTTTGTTCCTGATTGTTGTTATTTTGAACACATAATTGTTTTTAAATGGAAAGTAGAAACATTTCTTTATTTTTAAAATATTTCCATTACAACCATTGTTTATTGAAAACACAATTTGAAAGTTATAAAAATAAAAACATAAGTGGTAGGACATGATTAAAGAATTGAATCTTCCATTTTTGACATAGAAGACAAGTAATATTTTAAATCTTTACGAACCAGGTGATCTAGCGAATTAACTAAAGTTTTAAAACCAGAAATAAGTGTAAATTGTGCTTCTATTTGAATGTGTATCAAAGCCGTTACTAGTTGGAAGAAACCTGAGAGTAGTTTCTAGCTTCAGTTTAAACGGAAGACATTTTATCATTAGTGCCCTGTCTTGTAATTAGCGGTAAGCTTTTTTATAGCAATTCTTTGTGACTCATACATTCGAAAATGATTTTTAAATGTCATTTTGTCCTGTAATACCCATTCTACCACGCCGCAAGCCTCAATTTTTCACCTACCAACTTTTCTTTTCTCAATTAACTTTTTGCTCGATGTAACTTTTAATGCCTTAGGCAAGGTTTCTGAAAATTAATCCACTCCAACACGCAATAGTTTGTTTGTCGCCATCTTGAAGTGAATTGAATGGTTCATTTGTGATGATACATGTAAACGAAAAGTGAATTCACTTCTACTTTCACTGCGAGTGATTCATCCGTGAGTATTGCGAAAAGTGAACCATGTAAACCCGCCTTAACTCGACGAGACAAACCAAACATTAAGAATAAATTTTTTTGATATCCTGCTTAGTTCTCGAGATATACTGTCTCAAAAGTGAGGTGTTTTGGGTTGAAATTCGGAAGAAACATTTCCCTAAAGTCAAAGCCTGGACAATTGTCTTTGAATCTAACAACTTTACGTCCCTCTCGGGCAAGGTATGACTTCACTATCATTCTGAGTTCGACTGGAGTGACAGGAAACCCAAATTCACTCAGCTTCAAAACACATTTTGCAAACTGTGCTTCTTCTTCACCAGTGCAAATCTGTAGAAAACCTGGAAGTGAATTAATTCCTTTCACTAATTTAAATTTATTAACTATGGTTCTTCTTGGAATATTATAAAGTTTTTCAGCTTCCCTATGAGCAGGGCCCGCTCTATCGGTTTTGTCGCCCTGGACAAATAGACAAATTGCCGCACCTTAAGAATATGTAGAATTACATATTTTTTTAAAAAAAATAAAGGTAGCCTACATATTTTTTAATTTTTAATCGAATAAAAATACTTTATTTAAATTTTAATAAAAGCATATACTCATAAATAAATTTATTGAATTTTGATCTAGCAGCACAAAATAGAGAAATTAATTATGAAACATCTGTACATAGCCACACATTAACCATATTTTTTACATTTTTAAATGCTGTTACAGATGGATATTATCACACAAACCATCTAAATGCCATTATTTTGAAAATAAAACGGGATTACATCAAATACGCTAAAATGACAACAAAAAATTTCTTACTTTCAGTTTGCGAATTTTTTCTTATATCTTTAAATTTACTTCATCAGCAATTTCATACTCAATTGCCAAAATGGCTAAATCATTAAATTATCAATTTCCTGGTTTTTGCAAATGCTTAGCAAGGCGTCGTATACATCTCCCAAATGGAATCTTAAAGGGTTTAATGCCTCTATCCTACTCTCCCATCTAGTGTCACTCAATGTTTTCAAAATTGAACCCTGAACATGCTTTAAAAGTATTGCCCATCGAAAAGTAGATGCCGAAAAGAATTAATATATTTTTTGGACCATGTTGAAGAAATTAGCGGCTTCCAAGGATGCTTTTGCCATTAACAACAAGATTGAGAGTATGGCTACTACACGGAACATGCTCGCGAATTATATTGTTTAATTTTAGATTGTACTCCTGCTTTATTGCCCCTCATATTGGACCCGTTGTCGGTCCCTGCCCTCTGATATCCTACAAATTTAAATCCAAGTCATTAAGTTCTCCAATTATAATACAAGACATTTGTTTTCCTGTGGATCTTTCGACTGCCTTAAGAAGCCTTAAAAGCTTTCATTAATTCTAATTTCAAAATCAGGATTAAATTTTAGGTTGAAACATATTTGATTACAAGAGTAATTTGCTGTATCTTACTAAAGTCAGGAATACAGTTTAAAATTATGGAAAAATATTGGAATTTTTTTATTTCATTAATAACATGAGACTTTACATTTTCATGCAGCAGATCTACTATCCCGGTTTGTATATTTTTCCCAAGATATTGAGCTTTAGTCTCTTCTTTTTAGAGCACTCAACGGACGTGCTCTTCCATAATGGGATCGAATTCACACATTAACTCAACTATTTTTAAGAAATTACAACTTGTCGCATTTACCTTGAAAAACCAGAACAACTTTTAACAAGCAATTTGGTAATTGTCACGATTCTTAGAAGCACCTCGTTCCAATGATTTATTTCGGCATTAATAACTCTTTGAGCGACAGCATCTATAGTTTTACAACAATTTAAGCTATCGTTCATTTCTAGCCAAGATATTTGTGCCTGAATATGATTTTTCGAAATTTCATGCTCTTTTAAAGTTTCGCCGAGGTGCTTACAATTTTTAAAACCCTCCTTTGAGAGAGAACTAACTAAACAGCCGAAAATTTTGCAACAGAAGCAGTAAACGCAGTTTTGTGAAAGAGAGTAGCCAATCTCGGAATATTTGCTCTCCGTTGTTTAAAATTCGTGTATAATATTTTGCGCTAAAATGTCGACCTGTCATTGGAAGGAAATTTGTAATTATTCAATAGTTTAGGCGGATCCTGCCTTACAAAAAGGCTTCTTTAGGCGTCTCATAAAATTCTTGGCCACAAAATTTGTAGAACGCTTTCTGTGAGTCTCACTTTGTTGTCAGTTCCAATTGGTTTAGAAACTTCGTTCATTTGTTTGCCATTATTCTCTGAAGATTCCGTACTTTTTTTGTATCCCCTCCTGATGGATTCTAAGGTTTGTTTTGGTAAACCCTGAATACAGTATATTTTTTTAACGCGCCAGATTGATTCTGCCTTTCCGCATCCTTTCCCTATCTTCTTTTTTTGTACTGGTAACCAGATGGTTTTCTTTGACATTCAGACATTTTGGAACAGGCACGTACATAACTCAAACAATGTAAACTATAAAATAATATAAAAAGTAAACATTTGTCCTTGTTCTAAATAAGCTAAAACCATAACTAAGATAACTTCAAAATTATTCTCAATCGATATAAAAAAAAAAAAAAATATGCACAACACCAAATATTTTCCATACCCTGTGAACGTAAAGAAAGTCTAGGGTTACTACACAGTCGTAGGATACTATCCGTAAATTTGCTGCAAATACAGAAACCGTGTATACAGAATGGCAATTTCTATAGGCTTACACGGAATACGTTCCAAGTTCTCAAAAAAAAAAAAATAAAAAAAAAAATAAATAAATAAAAAATGATGATGTGGATTGATTGTCACGCAATTTACTTATTAAAACAACTGACAAAGTTATTCACATTCACTAAAACAATTAATGATTTTTTTATTATTATTATTTGTAACGGTTTACAAATTTAGCAATTAGAGTATCTGGAAACCGAAATCGTATATTAAGAAAGCATCATGGGTTATTAGATATTAGCTGTTATCATTCGAAATTGAATATACTAATGGTATGTGAAGTAACTAATCGGTAATCAACAGCTGGCACTATTGTTTATTTATTAATGATTGTAAGTATTGTCCCACACCCACTAAACTGCAGTATTTTCACAAGCGATCAAAGCTAGCGTATGTAATTCAACCCAACCATAACACTTATAATGGCTGTATCTAATTTGTACAACAAATCTGTGAGGCTCGGATTACGAGAAGAAATTATTATGCAAATTATTCCACTTCGATTTCCAATAACTAAGATCCATATTGATTTGGTTCATTGATTCAATAAAATAAATACTCAGCATCTCCCGCCAAGCATTATCGATTTCATGTATTAGAGCCTAACTGCAATTGCGAAAAACACTTCTTTTCGCCGTGTCTAGCAACTTGTGGGCAGTATAACGTCGGAATCAGTGCAGGTAGCTGAGGGCAGGTGTATTTTATAATTAGCAGCGTTCTACTCGCGTGCTAAGGCCCAATTCACACAGAAGAGACGTGGCGCGGAGTTCGGGCTGAGACATGGCGCGGACGCGGTGCATTTTGAAGTCACTCCTATGTTAACAAATGGCGCAATTCACACAGAGGTGGCTGGGCAACGGCGCGCCCCTATGAGGTCCGCGCCCCGTCTCTTCGAAGTCTCTAGGGGCGCACCCAACTGTAAGTTTTTATCGAACGAAAAAATCGGTATGAGAAATTTTTTTATTAATTGAGTATTTAACACATCAATATCATTAATATTTTTCTCACACTTACAGCTGAAATGGCGCCCGTAAATTTTAGCACCCCGTGCAAATGCCCGGTTTGCCTCCCTCTCCCCCCCCTCCCCCCCTATAGCGGGCCCTGATGTGATATCTCCTTTCTCCAGAGTTTCTGGGCTGAAATCACAGTATCGTCTACTGCCCACAGTCCTCTTGTACTTACGAGGCATTTTCGCCATTCTGAAAAATTACAAACACATCATTCACTGCCAGGAGCACACTACAGTGTTAAATTAAGTCTGAAAAGTTCGTAGATATGTAGGAAGAGCACCATGGGGATACCTTGCTCCACTTTTGTTATGGTGCAAAGTTTCCCCAAACAAAGGAATTTCCTAACCTATAAAAGTAATACCTTAAAAGGACAAACAATAATGCATCAAATCAATAACTACGATACTTTTCAGAAGCTAGACACACTGAATAATTAAAATAATGGTGACTGATCTTCACAATGACAAATTAACCCTGTGAAAATAACAGATTTTTCCAGCTTAATTTTTCATGCACTTTCGCACGTCTTTACTAAATTGCTTGTTATAACTTCAAAATGGTCGACAACTGAACAGGCAAGCACTGCTGCCAACCTAAAAGTGCTACCTTTCACAGCAAACACAGTTCACAGATATACAGCAAGTAGTGTAGCATCTGCGAACCGACAAATCTTTTTTCTCGAGTGGAGCAAAGTTTGACCCTAAGGAACAAAGTAACCCAAAATGACGGTAGCTGATCTTTTCCCATGTTTCTTTATTGCAGATGAGGCATTTGTACTACACAAAATTTTATTGAAAGCCTACTCTCAAAGATTATTGAGTGAACCTGGATAAATTTTTAATAAAGGTTTATCACTAACTCTCGTATTTGTAGAAAAACTTGAAATATTGAATTCATTGAATGTTTTTCCAAAAACCTACCAAAAGCTGCTGCAGTTACAGTTAGGAGTTGCTATTTTCATAATTTCATTGCAAAGGAGAATCACCTGTACCTCAGCTCAAATGACTGAGGTAGGAAAATTTGATGACTTAGCGGATTACTTCAAACGATAATTCTCACGGACTGCGCTGGCAACTGTTTTGTAAGTAATTGTTATTACAATTAGGGCAAATTCTGAAGACCTTGTTTACGGGCAATTTATTTCAAAACTGAGTTACTACATTTATAATT
The DNA here is from genome assembly GCA_031002005.1 of Vandiemenella viatica. NCBI lineage: Eukaryota > Metazoa > Arthropoda > Insecta > Orthoptera > Morabidae > Vandiemenella > Vandiemenella viatica. Next base: position 11,708,024 of record CM061914.1, on the reverse strand, counting down.
TCTTCAAATACTATACCATTAATATAAAGTGCTTTTAATATTCCTTTTAGCATACACCGACAGAACAGGAGGGAAATCCCGTAGAACATAGTGGATGTGATTGAAATATATAGTCGGAAACCATATATGCTTGAAAAAAAAATCGTTTCTCCAAACCTATGAAATTTTAGGATAAATTTGACAGGGGATTTAACGTTTTCAATCCCTGTAACCAGTTTTTTTGGCGTTTTCAAACTCTTTAGAAACAAAAACATCAAGATTGAAAAAATGGTGAAATTTTCCTTTCTGATACTCTTCTTCTTGTTCTCCCCCTCCTTTTTTTTATAAAAAAATGATAGATTCAGAAATGAAAATGATGTCAACGGGAGAATATTTATATAATTAAATGAAGTTATAAACAATATTTATGTTTTACTGTTGGTCATTATTCTAATTGCTCTCTTCTGACATCTAAAGTCATGCTGTGAACCCCAGAACACAATTCCGTTCTTTATTTGTGAATGAAAATACGAGGCGCGTCCAAAAATTAATAAGGTAATATGGTCGGTTATTGTCGCCACTTCTTCACCTTCACCGAAGCGCGACGAAAACTGAACTGAGTATTGATGGAAATATTGAACCTTACCCCGACCGGTCAATAATAATGGCAAATATCCCCTCCACTTTCGAGTATTGATGGCCGAATAACAGAAAATGCGGATTTCTATCAATACTCCATAATTACCGACCATCAATACAATTTTTTCAACCTACACGTTAAATATATTGTCAATATAAGAAAGTATTGTCAATATTATTGATCATGTAAGGTCTGTTTAAGACCACTGATGAAGAACTGAAGAAGCGAGACCCTTCCCTGAAGGTCCGTTGTCTTGTCGGCCGCCTCGTGGCGCTGCGTTCGCCGTCTTTAAAGCGGGCTGCGCCAGCCATCGCTGCATTCTGAACGGACATGGCCGCCACAGCAGGGCTACCAACGCTACTACTACCTCTGATGCAGGTCAGTCAGTCGCGGCTCCTTCAAACAGTTTCATGGGTTTTGTGGTGTTGCAATAATTGAACAACAGTGGCGTTGTTTTATTGAAATATCTAAGTTACATGGTATCAATCAAGTGCATATGTTATTTCTTGTAGGGGAATACTTAAAATATAAATTCTGTTACCAGGTCGTTAAAACCAACTGAGATTTATTTTAGTTATTTAAATGTTAGATATGATGCAGTTTCCAAGTTTCGAATATAGGAGTTTCGGATTTAGATATCATGAGATTCCTAACTTTCTGAATGCAAAAGTAACAGAAGCTACAAATTAATTATAAACTTTGATTTCACGCTGTTTCATTATTAAATAACATTTAAAATGCTGATATCCTCTAAATTTCGAAGATTACTGCCAGAATCATGTTTCTATGTAATGACTGTTTTCTTCACGATTCACTGAATTTACCGCTTTTTATTTGAAAGTATTCATAGCAATTCTAAATTTCATAAGACCACAACCGTAACAGCAATACTACAAATTTGTTGAAGTATCCATATCGGTAATTTATCCTTCAGGTTTCAATCAGATGGTGTTTAGAGCTGTATTCAAACATCTAAAACTGTTGAAAGCTGCGCTTGACGTTAAAGTGTTCAAGATGAATGTTGCATTCGTCTACTACGAGACTAAACCGTACACTAATAAGTTTTAACATTTCTAGAAGTGTAAGAGCATATCACAACATACTACAGCATTGTTCGACGCAGAAACGTTTTTCTCATCCTGTTCTGTAATAGGTCAAAATACTACGACCACCAAATCGCAACAAAAATACCCAATATCCCTGTGTGACTGGAAAATTGTGTTTTTTTTTTTTTTTTTTTTTTGTCATCAGTGTTTTGACTGGTTTGATGCAATCCTCCATCCCTTCTATCTTGTGCTAACCGTTAATCCCAACATACCACTTACAACCCACGTCCACAGTTATCTGCTGTTTTAACCTTTGACTTCCTCTGCAGTTCTTACCTTGGACTGTTCCCTCCACTAACAAGTTAACCAATTATGCATATCTCAAAATATGACCTACCATCCTGTCTCTTCTTTCTGTAAGACTCTTCCACAAACTTCTTTCCTCGCCTGTCATTTCCAAAACTCGTTCGTTTTGTATTTTATCTGTCAACTTAATTTTCAGCATCCTTCTATAGCACCACATTTCAAATCAATTTTCCTTCTTTCTAGCATTCCTAAAGTCCACGCTTCGCTGCCATAAAGCGCTGTGCTCCACACACAGAGTTTTAAGAAGTTCTTTCTGAATACTAGATCAATATTTGAAACTAAAAGATTTATCTTTTTCTTAAAGGCTTTTTTACTTCCTAAGTAGTAACTTCTCGTTTTGCATCCGACCCTATTTTGATATTTAATCTACTATAATAGGTATCATTTCTGCTATATGTCATCGCTTTTGTCTTGCTTTGGTTTATGTTTAGTCTAACATGTTCCTTCAGTATTTTGTTCATAATATTCAGTAACTTCTCAATATCCTCAACCTGTCATGTTAACAAGACAATGTCATCAGCGAATCGTGGCATACTGATTTTTTCTCCTTGGACACTTATACTACATTCAAATCTTTCTTTCACATCCTTTATTGCTTCTTCTACATACAAGATGAATATTAATGGGGATAGACTACAACTTTGTCTCACACCCTATTTAACTGATGCGTGTCTATCATGATTCTCTGCTTCTGTTATAGTTATTAGATTCTTATAAAAAATTGTAAAGAATTCTGTTTTACACCAACGTCTTTAAATTTTTGAACCCACGTAACATTACCAAATACTTTTTCTAAATCAACAAATGCCATAAAAGGATCTTTATTTTTCTTGATCCGCCCTTCATTGTTTTTAATGTATTTTATAGTTGGGAATATCTGAAAATGCTCTAAAAATCGGACATTCTAGTAAACAACCAATAAAATTCATTTTCTTTTATGGCATCCATAACTTAGACGGCAGAGCTACTGGCTTCAAACATGAAGCCGTCCATCGTTGCCCGAAGCATCTCCCCTTACTCTGGTTCATTCAACCAGTGGGCAGATGAGTACAGGGGATCTTCGTGAGATAAAGCGACAGAACAGGGCACTGATTACTGTCCTCGCTACTACCAACGAAGGGCTATGCGCATGGTGAATGCATCGTCATCTTTGATGGTTTCCAGTCAGTGATGATACACGTAAAATTTAATGAGCATTTACTTTTATTATTATTATTATTTGGAGCTACATTTAGCAACTGATCAAGGAAACGGCTACTGATGCCACAACTCGGCCGTGGTGAGTCCTTGAGGTCCTTCACTGACCGGAACTGATCGACGGTCCGGAGCCACGGTTCAGTAGCTTCCAGTCGGCCACAAGCAAATCGTCCGTGAAGTCACTGCATTGATGAACGACTCACCAACAATTATCCGCTTTTTTCGTATCAAATTTAACATCATGTCTGAAGAGACAAAAACAGCTAGAATTATTCGGCGAAAAGCACGATAGGGGATTCGGCACATCAATTTTTACTTTACACTACTTTTAGTTCCCTTTTCCTGTTGATTCTCCAAACCTTTCATCTGTCCGTGTCCTTATTCAATCTCTTTACCTGCTTTTACCCACTGCATCCAACATTCTCGGTTACTCGTTTCACCTGCGTTGGTTTCCCAACCTAGCAGTGTGAACTGGCATTCTGTCTTTTGTTCTGTATGCTTTCTCCATAAATTCTTTGTTCTTTATTTTTCCATTTTATTTTCTGTTTTCTACTGTATCACTTTCATTTTACCTTCAAAAAGCTCAGTGTTCTATTACAACGTGATCAGCTTCCATTAGCTTAAGAGTAATAGCTGTCTAAACTAAAGTTTCAACACCCAACATATCCAAACGCATTGGAATCTCTACTATCTCTTTAATTTAATTACAATGTAGCGCACGATCTGGTGGCAATTTCCCCACACACCGATCTTCCCCCTTTCCTGCATGCCCTTACATTTCCACTCTACAAATTTTAAATTTTTTCAAGGTTTTTGGTAAATTATTCATCATTTCTCTTTGTAACTTATTCAAATCCCTGATACCCTTACCTAAAAAATAGAATCTTCCTATACCCTTGTGCCTGAAATTGAGTGCCAGCTTGTGGTCATTATCACCTTTTCCTTTCAATTAATTACTTTTATGAATTCTTACACAATATCTTTCCATGCCTTGTCACCAATATACGCCTTGTACACTCCCATGACCCTCTTCACCCACCTCCTCTCTTCCAATGAATCCCATTCCAGCTATTTAACATATCTGTTACTGATTGCATTCTGCGATAATTTCCAGAAACAAATCTAGCAGCCCTTTTTTGCACCCTCTCGAATTCCTGTATTTGATACTCAAAATGTGGGTCCCTTACCATACTATCATATCTGACCAAAGTTTTGTAACCCAATTCCTTTAATCCTCTCGTACATCCCCCCCCCCCCATCACTCTCTCCATCAAATGCAGAATTTTGAAACATTTTCCTACTACCTGACCCATGTGTCCTGCCCAGTTAAGCTTGTTATCAAATGTAATGCCAAGAAATTTACATTTCAAGTCTTCAACAAACATTTATTTCCCCATTTCATACTCATAATCAACCTTTAGTTTTTTTATTTGTGTATCTAATAAGCCGATTCATCTTTGCATTTATCTTCATCTCATGTTTACTAACCCTTCTAGATATCCTGTTCAGATCACCCGGTAACTGTTTACAGTCTTTCAGTGTATGAGTTAGTGCAATGTGGGTGCATTCTAACGAAAACGACCGTAACGAAGCCAGTGTACTCACAAACCAATGGAACAAATGTAACAATATAGATGTTAATTCGTACGCCCGCTTCTAACACAGCGGGCAAAATTCTCGCTAACTTCCGGTCGCTGCCGAACTCAGTGCTCTTGCAGAACTAAATTCCCGACTACAGCCTCTGCCGAGCGCTCAACCGACTCTATGACAGTGTTCTGACGACTCAAAGTGGAAGACAGACGTCGTAGTTACAATATAATACAAAATTTCCTCCAAAATCAGAAAATTTCTCGACGTGAAATCGAGCGTAATTAGGGAACAATAACGCCTTAGCCTCGAATTTTGGAGGACTGTGGTTCGAGTCTCCATTCAGCTATTCCATGGCTTCCCGGAATCACTCGTGGTGAATGCCGAGAGCCTTCCTACAATATGCCACGGCCGAATCCCTCCCTGTTCCTTCCCCTCAGTCTATCCCAGTCTCTAATTAACTCAACTTCGAGGAGGCGCAGGGCCATAAGAAAAAACGAAATCGATGTGGTAAACGAAAAGAACCTAAGTCGCCATAATGTGAGCAAAACCAAAGACGGAGGAAGAAAACGGCGCTAGAAAATTTGGTTGAAAAAAATACACCAAGAAATTGAACAAAATTCAAACGGCGCTGCAAATGACAGGCCTCTACATCGAGTTCAACTGCTTTGTCGGCGGCTCCATCGTTTAGGAGAGAATTGGTGCGGAAAAATTCGGTAGGAAAAAATTGATTGTCTGGCAAACGAGCAATTGAAGTAAACGAACTTACGGCAAGGAAAGTTTTATCACCTAGATTGTTAGACATTTAAGAAATACGTATGGTATTAAAATTAAAATATATTTACCCAATAAAAATCTTTGAGCTAATGTACGAGTTTCGATGATAGCATTCACGAAATCTGCTGCCGAGTCTAACCGTGAACTCTTCCTAAGTTACTGGTCTTCTTACGTGCGGGCTCCCTCGTTTAAATTCAGATGCTATAGCCTCTGAATATTCTCTCTTGGCATGTCTTTGGTACACAGCATTTAATCATAGCTGAAATTTCTTTATTCTTCGCTTCAAACTGTACGCACATTTTCGCTTTCGGCACCAGCAACAAAATAAAAGTTCATTCCAGGATGTTGACATTTTGGACGATATTCTGCAAAGAAGTAATTAATTATTTTCACTACGACCTTCGTATCTGCATTTACAGATTCTGAATAATTTTAATTATTCACCTCTGCTCTATTTGAGTAGTATTAGTTCTATCTGCTGCTGATTTTCGATCTGCATTTTGTAATTATTAGGTTGCAGTGGGAGCCAACATTCGAATTCGACTACGGGTATGAACTTAGGCTGATATCATCACACTCCTCAGTGGTACTTGCAGGCTAGTATTGTTCTTCCTGGTTTTTTGAATGCTTTGTCTGATACAACTAATTTATATTCCTCACAAGAATACAAACATTTGTGCTCCCAGATTTGTTTGTCCCTGAGGTTAGAGTCGCCTGAGGCCATTATCTTTCTCGTCTCTTACGTTTTTAATCAGCTCTTAAATTTAATAATTTCCTTCCTGTATTCCGTAGGAGGTTTATTGCAAACTTATAAAGCACTAATGTTTTCCACCTATTTTTCGTGATCTCCTCATTATAACTGTATTACTATATTGTTCGTACCAGCTCAACCGTTTTCATATTTTCTTATCCACTACTTCATAACCATTCGCGTATCTCCATTGTTAGCTTCCGAACTCATTATTCTCTAATCCACCGGCAAGAATACTTCTCCATCTTTACACTTCACGCAAATTGAAGTTCTCTAAACTGCTTGCCATATTATACGCTGCCATTGGCATATCAGCTCTGTGCAGTTTCGACATTATGTCTTCACGAGCCAATTGCGTCATCAGCATGCAGAGCAGTGTGGTTGCGAGGCTGGCAATCCAGTGCAGCCACTCAGGCAAAGTCACGGCCAAGGTTACGCCTTGCAGCAAACCGGTCCCGGTGCGAACAACACGAAGCTTAGAACTAAGTCGAAATCAGACAAGTCAGATCGTCTGCTGCCCACTAAGCGACATACTTCAACTTAACTGCAGTGCCACTGAAGGCGAAAAATATTTATATTGCTTTAAAGTAGCGTCTTTCGAAACATGAAATCTCGACTCATGATTATTCCGCTGCTCATAATCAGATTTCGGTTTTAGTATTAGAAAATAGCATCAAAGATAATACAAACTAGCAGTCACGCCAACATACGACTTACCAATAACGAATCCTGCTGTTTAAAAATAACCCCCGAATAGTAAATCAGTGCTTCGACAACATGCGTGGAGCGTCCATAAACTACGCGACTCGGTCTAGGGGGGGGAGGAGGAGGGGTTGGTTAGAAAGCTACGCTGGACTACGTGGAAAACAAGGGGGGGGGGGATTTCAGAGCCAAGCCACATAGCTTTTAGTTCAAATTATTTGTCACGTTTATAATAAGGTACAAAACACACAACAGCATGTAGATATTTATTTCCATAATTTAATTATCTCCTTAATTAATTTACGATTGTCTGATAAGAGAAAACAGTACAGAATGTGTCCTGCAATCAATAGGGAAAAAAGCCACTTCAGGGTACGTGGGTGGGGAGGGGGAGAGTTGACGGACGCTCCCCTACTAAAGGAGTATAATATATCGGTTGCTGTATTAGGATTTTTGAACACTTTGTTCCAAATTTGTCATATATTTCTTTCATTGCACTATTATTGTTAGAAAATTTAACTAGGAAGCATCAAGTTTTAAAAAAGAAAAACAATTGGAAATAAAATCCGTATAAGTTTATTTTATTTTTTTAAAAGAGAAGAAGGAGAAGAAAAAACGAGATGTTGAAGCTAAATCAATAGTGTCGCCGAGATTACAGTCAGATAGTTTGTTAGTTTATTCAAATCTGCATTGGCAAACCACTGGAACTGTGCGGTACCTGCTTGTCACGATTTACCCCAGCTCCTTTCAAGTAGTCTCGAGATGTTTGAGCTTTTATTCTGAAACCGTTTACTTGCGCCCATTTGTTGCGATTGTGATGTGCTATTCCCTAAGAGATCATCATATTCTTCCTCTCCAGTACAGAGGTAGTGACCTGATTCGGTCTAAGTTGGCCTGCCAGTCGTAAACAAGCAGTGTTGTTGGTTCTTTTGATGAGCAGGATTCATCACCTATTCGGAATCAACAAATTCTGAAAATATTTGTGAGGAGAAAAGTTTATAGAAGACTCTAAGAGAAGGAATAGACGGAAGGGAGGGTCACTTTTTCTAGTTATATGGGATTGGTCAGTTTGTAATTAGTCAAAGGTAGGAACTGTAGAGAAGACGAAGATGTGAGTAAATGAAGCTGTTAATTGAGTATTGAGTTGTAATGGGTATATTTAGGTGAAGGTTATGAACAATGGAAGGTTAATAGTGGGGATTGTCTTAGCTGGAAAAACCCAGGACTTCACTGGATGGTGGTGGGGGGAACTCCCTCCCCTCCGTGATGTCACATCCGGTTGGTGACCGATTCAAAATGGACCAATGGAGGCTTGATGGGCGATTCGTGGGAACCAATCGAGGCCAAGGTCATACGACGTCACGCCGCTAGATGTCACCGCATACAGGCTTTAGCCATGAGAAACTTCATGCCCGGCCATAGAGAGGCCAAAGAGATTCCACTAAGCCACGAGAGAGAAAGCTTTTTCTTCTATCCTTGTCTATCACTGGGAATTCCACCGCCGCGGGCCTGTTCGCACAGGTGTGCTCGAGTTTCGACATGTAGGTACTTGCTCAGCCGCTGAAGCAGCTGTTAGGACACGCGCGCTCACCTGCCGCGGCTACTTGGATAACTGTCGCCAGTTGGCAGCACTCTTCAGAGCGTAGTACGTTGTTGTCGATAGATGGCATGGCATGCTTCATTGTGGGCTCGGTACGCGGTTGCGAAAAAGCGACAAATATTTGCCAAGCTTTCAAGAAATATTTCCTGGCATTTGCGCTTTCTCAATGCGATAGGTATTTACCAAGCTTTTAAGATTTTTTAAATATTTCAGGTATTTCCGTTTGTCCAGCGACAAGCAGATCCTATTGTCTGTTTTCGAAACGATGGAGTTATTCCCGGCGTGCAGAAATATTAAAATATTTCCGTCTGCCCAGCTACAAGGAAATTACATTATCTCTTGCAAAAGCTCTGTACACACTATCGACAGAAAAATGAAAATATTTCAGCGCAGTAAAATATTTTACTCGGTACAAGAAGAGGTATAAAAGAATGATATTGTATCGTGATTTCGTGAAATATACTCCCATTTGACTAAGCGATAACCGTTCCGATTCACAACCTCTGCTGAAAGAATAATAAGAATCAGAAACAGGGTGAACTTTTTATGATGTGAATATATTTATTATATAGTCTGTTATGTAGGTAGAAACATTTCATGTATCCAAATAACTCGTCAACTTTACGTATTTTCAAAACGAAAATCAAAATTTTTGCTTTCACGCCGAGAAGTTATAAGACTAGCTTGATTTATTGTAATTGAATAAAATATCAGATACAGAAGATTTGATTCTCTGAGTAGCTGTTTTGTTGTGATTTCGCGAAATATTGATTAAGGGAGAACCATTCAGGTTTTACTCAAACGGATTCTTTTTGTTAGTTATACACATTGTCTTATACTTTTAGCAGTCTAGTGTAACTTGAAAATAATTGCTTTATGCAATAGCATGGAAAAGGTTTTGTATTGGTTCCAATACTTTCTGCCTCACACACTACTGTGAATACGAGCGCTATATATTAATCACGGAAAGCATGCATATTCCACCACTTCCAACCTTATCAGTGATCTCGGCAGGTATTTTTATCCGATAGATACTACTTCTGTGCCTTCTGTGAAACATTTTTCAAATAAAGCTCGTAAGGCTAATCTCTGTACAAAGTCAAGCGCACTGATCCAATACGCTGTCGTTTATGTTTCTGTTGAAGCTCCTGTTTCTGAAAATATAATTACTCTGGCTACATAAGTTGTTAACGTTTATGCTCTGCCCTGGTTTTCTATTAGAAGTCACATCACAAATGTCTGATGGGAAAGAAAACTGACTTAAAATATGTTGTAGATGGTTTGATATTCAGCACCGAAGTCAAGAAATGGTTACTCTTTCATTCCCACCTCACGTTACCGGTGACAACCAGGAGGCCTAAAGGGCATTAAACATGTCATCTTTCATAAGTGTAAAGTTTTCGTCAGTGATTTACTAAAAACAGAACGATATACGCGGCGACATTTCCCTTTTACCTTCCTTTTAACTGTATATTACGTCATAGCACGAGCACTTCATACGTTCCTGGAATCAATACCATCTTTTAGCAAATGCTAATCACACTCATTTCACCCCTGAGAAATCGGTCTGCAGTAGAGTACACTAGTCCTGTGTGATAAAAATCAAGTCACGCTAAGGCAGTGCTAAGCACAGAACATGCTGACTCGTCATAGAATGCCTGGGACCATCTCCTTGGCCAAGATGGAGATATAGAAAATTTACCCACTCCCTTATGCAAGAAATTGAGTGCCAGCTCCTACTGATAGTCATCATTACTGTTTCACGCACTACTCCTAATTCGTTTACCAAGATCCATCCCCAGTCTCATCGCCAACATACGCCGTGTAATCTGCCAGCACTTTCTCAAACATCTTTCTGTTTTCCAATGATTCCCAATCCAACTCCTGATTTACTTCAGTTACTGACAGGGTTACCTTTTGTTCAGGCGTTAAAATAAACCAAAAATTCAAGATCCGCACAGTCTTCTCCTAATCAGTAACAGGGGTCTCAGGTACCAAAATGTTCACTTAAGATGGTTCTACTGCAGTTTTCCAAGAAATTCTCCCTTTTTCCAGGAAATTTCTATTAAAGTATTTTTCAATCAATCAGGACCCAGGAGAGTTCTCCATTCGGTTTAAATGTCCCCATCTGACGCCAACATTCGGATTCAGGACAAAGTATGACATTTGTTGGTAATTACATGCTTCGTTCAACTAACCAGTGCACACGATAAAGTTTGTAGTGTCCCGGTCTGTACGCCTCGGGATTTATTACTTTATAAACAGTTTTAGTGATTATCACAAATAAAAGATTAAGGGTGGGGTTCTCTTCCGAAATGGTCATTCACATTAATACAAGTGAAACATAATATATTAAAAAGAAAACATAGTGATTTTATACATAAAAAATAAATTTTATTCGATGAAACAATTACTTGATTGGGCAAATGGTTGTTCCCTCTCAGGTAGTGTAATTTACAGTTCTTTAATTTTGTTGGAGCTCGTTGTGGTATCTGTAGACGATTGCGTTACCGTAATGTTGAGCAGCGCAGGCCATGCGTTGCGTCGTGTCGGTGACCCGCGAGGAGAGCTGTGTCGAGCCGATCGCGCGTATTTCCGGCAGGCCCAGTTAGTCTCGTCAGCTGAGCCGGGGGTGGGCCGAGCGTCTGGTGTCTCTCATGTCAAACAGCCCCAGGAGGCCTTCAACACTCTGCCAGCTATGATGCTCGCTCCGTGTTGCCAAGTGTCCCTCCGCCGGTCTTATATCGAGTGCCGTCTTCGTCCATTGTACCTCCCTCGTTGAATCGCCTTAGGCGGAGCTCGTTCCTCTTCTCTTTCCCGATTGGCCGAACATATAACAAAAAAAAAAACAATTTTTCAGCAATTAGCGGGAATGAATTCCATTGGCTGGGATAACCCCACCACCAGCGTCATTTTCTTGGTAGGTCATCCCCCTCCATATAGTCAGTCTCTGTGGTCTGCACTTCTTACGTACAAACAGTTTATTATTAATGAATGTTTCTTTGCCAGCGACGTCTGCGAAATGTCTGACAGCTCCGCTGGAACACTTTTAAGATTGCGGTTCTCAAAGAAACCTTTCATTCGTCGAACATCCACACAGGCAAGCTCACAATGTCACACTGTATCCATTGTTTTAAACAAACCTGCACTGCTCTCCATCAATGACCCAAAACATTCGGTAACACAAGGGAAGTCTGTTCTTTTGAACATCAACCAAATCTCAATAAAGAACATTCTTTATTACTCACTAGCCTGTCCACTAGGTTACAACCATTATCCTTTCTATGACAAGTAATAATATTAAACATTCCTCATGATAACCTTGTCGGTCGAGAACCGCATTCAAATGTAAATTAAATACATTATGGCAATAAATCTACTGAATCTAACAACAACATTTCTTGTTACTGATAAACAATGAGATCTACAGAATGGGACATTTCAAGTTATAATACCACTCTTAGCAATCTTGGTCATCAAACAGACATCTAAACCAACATTTTCATAGGAATCCAAACACATTGACAAGCATCTAAAATGTCACCACAGGTGCAGACACCAGTTCCATTACGCCGAAGATACAGTCCACTCTTGGACTGTCGTAAATTGTTAGATCATTCGTATATGAAAGTGGGTATTTCAATATTTTATCCACTCAGGCCTCATCACCTAAAGACAAGTGCCAGCTTGCAGTCATGACCAACTTTTCCATTCCATGCACCACTCAGAATTCTTCCACCAATATCCATTTTAAACTCATTATACGCCACACAAAGCCATAAAACCCTTCCTATCTTCCGGGTCATCGAGCCCAGCTCCTTTATTATGTCAGTTGTTGAATGTGTTCCCCCACAAATCTATTTGTCACCCTTCCACCCTGCATTTTATGTACAAGAAATGTGGACTCCGTATTACAGCACTAAATGCAAATAATGGTCTGACTGGAGATTGTACCCAAGTCCTTCGCTTCTCTGGTACATCCCCTCATCACCCTCTACATTAAGTGATTTTTATCCCGAAGAGCATATAGTGAAACACGTGAGAAAATCACGTCGTATGACAACACAAACGGCAGCAAAATGTAAATAGCACAGTAAAATGGGAGACTGCCTAAGCCCTGAAACAATGGTTACAAGCACATATTGATGTTGAAATCTCGACGTCGAGTATAATTCTACACGCACATATTTTAAGCTAAAAAAAATCCACAGGGGAATCACACACACACACTTTAGTAGCTGAAATGAACTGCACATCTTACATCCAGACACACGACTTAAAGGAAGGTGTCACCATATTTACGTATACATACACAGAGACACACGCACACACGCTCATTTCCATGCCTACAGCGAACTCGACACAACAACCAGCACCAATCATGGCAACGAAAATATGGAGCAGAACACCCACAGAGGAAGAAGATACACAAAAACACACACACACACAAACATGTAGATGCAAACAGCGATTTCGGTGAAATTTCGACGTCGAGTATAATTCTATAACCATATATTTTAGGCTCAAATCCAAAGAGGAATCATACACACACGCATATTTCCATGCCTACTGCGAGCTAGAGACAACAACCAGCACCACCCACAGGGAAAGAAAACACACACACACACACATGCATACAGCGAGAACGACAGAACTAATGGGAAGCATCATGGAACTGTCGTTACCACTGATTAACTGGGCAGAACTCCTGTTACAAAAATCATCAGACAGACAAATTAAAGTAAGCTATGACCATACTTACGCTTACATGGACAAAGAGAGACGCAGATACACATGTCCATGTCTACAGCAAGTTAAACACAACTACCGACACCAATGATGGAACTGTAAAGTGGTGTAGTACTCTCTTGCCTCATGACTGGCTGAAAAACAGAATTCTATCATCAGGCAGACGAGATAGACGGTGTGCAAAAGATGGAATGTTTTCACCATACACCTCAGTGTTATCAAACCCAATTGGTTACATGTACTATCAACACACAGATCACCGCCACCTCTCTCCCACACCGCAACCCTTTCTGCCATTAAAGAACATGTAACCCAGGTACCATGATTTGCAATAGACACCTGACTATCAGACAGATATCTAACCCCCATATTCATACTAGATCTCACCCACAAATCCATACCTCTCCACATACAAGTACAAACAAACATAAGTGGAGGAACAGCAAATCATACGTCCAGACAGACGAGTTTAAGGAAGGTTTCACCAAATATACGCATACAGACACAGAGAGAGACGCACACACACACACACACACATGCCCATGCCTACAGCGAGCTCGACACAACAACCAGCCCAATCATAGCAAGGAAAAAGTGGTACAGAACCCCCATGGCTGAAGACTGACCAAAAAATCATCATTAATATGTGTTCCAAGTACCAAACTCTTCACATCAACATCATATAATTTACCTCACACTACAGACATCTCCGCCATTCAGTATCGTCCTAGCTACAAAACTGTTCACATCATCACATCTATCCCACACCACAAGCCTATTCTGCCATTCAGTAACATGTGACGCAGGTACCATGAGTAGCAATAGACACTTGGTCATCAGACTGATATCATAACTTCCATATTCATACTAGGTCTCACCCACAAATCCATACGTCACCACACACAAACATAAGTGGAGGTTCAGCGCATCATACATCAAGACAGAGGTGTTAAAGGAAGGTATCACCATATTTACGCATACATACACAGAGAGAGACGACGCACACTTCAATGCCTACAGCGAGCTCTACACAACAACTAGCCTAATCAGGGCAACGAAAAAGTGGGACAGAACCACCATGATTGTTCAAAAAATCATCAAACAGACGTCTTAGAGTGTGTGCAAAGGATGACATGTTTTCGCCATACACCTCAGTACTTATCACACCCAATTGATTACATGTATCATCAACACATAGGTAGCCAGTTATTGTAAAATCTCAAAGTCTAGTAGAATCCTATCATGATAGACACACAACCACATAGAAAGACACACATACCCATACTCACATGTCCATGCATCCACACAGTTCCATACATCACCACAGGCATACACATAACTGGAGGAAATGAACTGAACACCCTACATCCAGACTGAAAAGTTACAGGATGTGCGAAGTGTGACATGTCTTTGCCACCCACCTCAGTGCTCATCACACCCAACTGATTAAATTTACCATCAATACATAGGTGGCCATTTATGGTGAAATCTCGAGATCGAGTAGACTCCTATAACCATACTTAGACACACAACCACATAGCAACACACACACACACACACACATATATATGTCTATGCATACGCCACAATTCCATACGTTACTATATACAAACAAGTAACTGGAGGAAAGGGACTCCACACCCCGCGTCCAGACTGAGGTGTTACAGGATGGGCAGAGGACAGCATGTCTTTACAGTACACCTCAGTGCTCATCATACTCACCTGATTTCATGTGCCATCAGTGTAGATGGCTACTGGAACTAAGAGCTTGGCACTGTCATTTCCTGTGTGATCAACCAAAAGACTTTAAAAATAAAAGGGTAGCAAAAAGAAAAGGGTATTCGATTATGAAAACAGCGGTAAACCTGTAGGTGTACAGTGCAGGAAAAACCATTTTTTTAACGTTATGATTCATTCTAATGTGAGCATTATGGATGATATCCTTAAATCAACACTGAAAATTTCGGTTTCCTGTATAGTCTAAGCAAATTAAAAAATATTCCAAAAGTGAATATGACAAAATTTCCAACAAATACACACAGTCGTGCGAGTGATATCCAACCTTACGAATTATATAAACAATTGAAATTGTCTCAAATGTACCCGACTGAAATAAAAATACATAACAGGAACTAACTTAAAAGAAATTTACCAAAATATTTATATTGTCATCAGTGGCGTAAGTATACCTTGGAGATCCGTGGCAGATTGACCGTCAGTGCAGTGTTTAGGACGGCAGGTCCCCTCGGGACTTGATCCGGTGACCCCTCCCGAGAGGGGGCCCCTCCACCTGGGGATCCTGACATGTTGCCCGTTCCGCCACGCTATTGTTCGCCACTGATTATCATTCGAAATTTGACAACAGTACCAGTAAATACAGTCTTCGTAGAGAGGATCTAATTAAAATTAATCAAAAATCACAGTACAATTGATTCGCAAAGACTTACAGCTTTGGCAGTTTTTTCAGCTGAAGGAGATATATTATGTAAGTTGTATTATGTTATAGTAATGAAGTTCAGGAAGGCTGGAAGCAGGAAATTTCTGTTCCTTCCTCTTTTGTCACCAGAGGGCCTTGCAAAACTTATCTTTCCCCGCCAGTGCATGTACACAACAACAATGTTGAGGAACAATATGAAGCCGCTTTTAAGATCTTAGTCCGAAAACGCTTCGTTGCGTTTCACTGATTTCTTTGGGTGCAGGCACTGCGCAGCGGTTGTGGACGGTGACGGCCTTCAGCTGTAAACTGCGGTCAGAGGCGGATTCGGAAACTCCTGCTGCTTGTTCAAACTTAGATACCAGTGCTGTCCCCTAGAAGAAATTAAAAACTTCCGTCTAACAAAGAACTTGTTCCTCGTACTTTGTTTCTCTCCATTAAAATGTTACTTGAGGTAGATTGCAACGTTTGGATGGAAATGACACACACCATTGTTTTATTTATGATCGCTTGTTATTCTAAGCATGCTTTCATGCGTTCGAAGTCATAGGCGTCCCTTGTTAGGAAGAAGTTTTTAAAACTCTGTGTGTGGAGAACAGCACTTTATGGTAGCTAAACATAGACTTTAGGAATAACAGAAAGAACGAAAATTGAAGCATCTGAAAACGAGTTTTGGAAATTATGGATGAGGAAAAAACCTTGTGGAAGAGTCTTACAGACAGAAGGGTCAGGATGGTAGGTAATATTTTGAGACATGCTGGATTGGTTAATTTGTCGAAGGTAAGAACTCTATAGAGGCAGACAAAGATTATAATATATGGAGCAGATAACTGAGAACGTGGGTTGTAAGGGGTATGTAGAGATGAAGCGGTCAGTGCAGGATAGGAAGGACTGCGTGAAACCAGTCGATGGACTGGAATAAAAGCCGTGTATGTGACCTGCGATACTGGTTTTTGCCTTCTCGGTTTAACCAACTGACTTTGAAATGCACTTGCCAGCAGTACTAGTTTTGTCGCTTCTTTGTGTTTGATAAATGTGAAGCTAGCGATTGTAGCGACGGTGAGGTTTCACATAGAGATAGGTAAGTGTTTTGTTAATGTGAAACAGAAGATAAATTCTGCGGCAAGTCTGACTGATTACTGGCGAGAAGTCTTCGAAGTTAAGCATTGATACCAAACAAACTCTACCTTTCCTCCCTCCTTCCCAACTTTTGGTGTTGTTCGTTACGAGACGTATTTTGCTTCCCATTAGGGACTGGGGCCCTCCATCACCGCCTGTTTTATGCAAATTTTCTTAACATTTTTCAGCATAAGCATAACTTTCGTGTGTTGCAAGACAGGTGTTTAACTTTCTGCAATTCTGTTCGTTCCTTGTACGAGGATCATCTCTGATGTATCGTTTGACAGCTCTTATAAAGTTTATTTTGTATTCTGTTTATTTCACATTTCGTAACGACCTGTTGCCTTTGTATCTTCTTATTATTCGATAGGTTTCTGAAAATACATGCTTCAGACTTACTTGTGGATGTTATTAACAAATCCGTGTAACATTTTGGCACATATGTAATTAAAAAATTTTATGTGAACATTGAACACAACTTTTTCCCCTATCACTGAAACATTTTTCCCGGAAGGTTTCTGTTCGGCTGATGGGCAGCTACGCAGGCGGATTTCCAGACTGGCTGAAACTAAGACTAATAAAACAAGCTGCTTCATTGCGTCTGTAAGTCTTCCGCGCTGCTTATCATAATGAATGTTCCTCTGGAAACAGACTAGATCGCAATGTTAATCTGTTTCATTTTGCTGTGGAGGACAATAAATCCGGAGTTTATTATTGACGCGGACTGACCAAGGTCGTGGTGGAGAGCACACCTGCACATCCAGGAAAAACTTGACATCACGCAGAGCAGATTCAAGGCCTTCCTCGAGCGGTCAAGGTGACCAGCACAACTCACAACAGATCACTTGCTACGTGTTATGATGTGCCGCGATATTAACACACATTCCAGTGTGTGTAAGGCACCAAACAACTTCTTCTTCCTGTCCACTGTTAGGCCATCTTCTTGGTGGTCTTCCTGCCTCTGGGATGGTATTTGAGAATTTTCCGTGGGATCCCGTCCGTCTTCATCCTTAGTACGTGGTTTGTCCAAGATGTTCTGGAGAATTGGTTCGACTTTGAGTTCTTTAGAAGATTTCATCATATCT
Organism: Vandiemenella viatica; assembly: GCA_031002005.1. Lineage (NCBI taxonomy): Eukaryota > Metazoa > Arthropoda > Insecta > Orthoptera > Morabidae > Vandiemenella > Vandiemenella viatica. Next base: position 11,689,992 of record CM061914.1, on the reverse strand, counting down.
CTTTCTGTCTCGTAATGTGTAGCCAGCTGTTGTCCTCATAAATCGCATCTCAACCGCCGTTAGCCTTTGCGTAGTATCCAGGCCTCGCTGCTGTACAGTGGGGTAGATTTAGCCAGGATGTTATATAACCTGATTCTTATGTGCCGGTGAACAAATCTAAAAGTGTTGTTTATTATTCCTATAATTTTCGTGAAATTTGTGATCTTTGTTGCATATCGGTTTCTAGGGTGTAGCTGAGGTTGTAACCTAGGTATTTAAATTCTGCTGCTTGTTCTATGGGTGCGTTTTCTATTGAAATTTTGGTTCTTTTGTGGGTTTTTTCCGACGAAGTCCATAACTTTCGCTTTATTGAGGGAAATCTCCATGATGTGACGCGCAGTGGGATAGGGTTACATACGTGACTCACTTGGTGGTAGTAGACGAGATTCTGACGTCATTATAGTCGGTATTCGGCATGGCAGCCACCTTCTGCACTCCAAACCCACTATGCATCATGAAATATTAGTAATCATTCTGGTCCAGTATGTATTTTAAAATTACCACAACCTTCGTTAATACATCTCCTTGCTAATCAGCACTGTTTTCAAATTTTTATTTTTCACATATCTTGTGACACATGCATTACGAACGGAGTTACGGTGTGATACCTGAAATGTCGCACTATTTCATGTTCTCAACTGAAGACATCTTGTGAACTTACCGACAGTGCCAATTTAATTTTTTTTTAGGTTAAGTACAGATTTATTATTTTTTGATACAATTTAAGTACAACGCGATACATGTCACTAAATCGGCGCACATGAAAGCAGCTTAAATTACTAATAAAGTTTCATTGGTTAATCTGGTTCGAGCTGTATTTCAACCAAGGCACAAACTCCGCCAATATTGTCACTAGAATATCAATGATTCTATCACAGTCACTATATTGCATGGTAGTGACGTCATGAATTGTGATATAAACATGACCCACAATTCAGATCGTGATATCAAAGCAACCGCTAAAAACTGGCTGAAAAATGGCCTTTGCAATATGACAGTCGCAAAAGCGAAGTAAATAATAAATACATGTGGAACTACATCCAGTCACATGACTATGGCACCAGCATCATGATAGTAATTAAAATGTATAATAAAATCCTCCTAACTTGCGCTGTACAACGGAAAGTTCAGAATTCTTTACAACTCTGAACACAGCTTATGTTAATGTTGCAGGTCAAGTTTACATCGCGATACAGTGATTGTGTTAGTGCGCGTGCTTTAGTCCAGCTGCAATTCATACTGAAGGTGTAAAATAAAATTAATTGTCATAATTTATGCTAAGCTACTAAGAAAAAATCATATAGAAAATGTTGTTACAACTCGAAATTAGTTATGATTCGTATAACGTGTTAAATGTGAAACATATATTTTCTAACAACTCTTTATGTTTACATAGCAACGAGCGCCAAGCATCGCAGAGAAACAAGCCGCTGTCATTGTTGGTATTCTTTAAAATTGCCTCCTTCATGGCAACCGAAAGCTGACTATCAAATAAATAACGCGGCATTCCAGCAAAATCCAGTTGTTATTACTAAGGGTGACAGCGGAAGCGTGGGATTCATATATTTTCTAGTTCCGTTACCATAAACCTTTGATTAAAAATGTTTATGACACAAATTTACCAAATACAAAGGAATTACAATACTAATAACAATAAGAAATAGTAATATAAATTAATATTAGTAACAATAATAATCGTTATCATTAACATACTATTCGTAAAATAATTTTTATTTGTGCCAAAAAAATGTTATGCACATACGTCCTATTGACTGTATGCTGTTCTCCGATATAAAAGCTGAACACAAAATACACACTAACGCTCGATGCAATACTCTGCAATTTACATTCTAGCGTCTCTGATAATGTGGCGAAGTGAGCCTTAATTTCTTTAAAATTTCATTTATATACGAGAATAGCTGAGGAGGAGAGGTCTTCGCAGTGGAAATCGGAATTAGAGAATGGTAAATGTGGATTTATTCGATAACACTCCTCGTGTCTCACCCTAACATCACTCGTTCCGGTTGGCCTTCGCTTACGAGAAATTGAATTAAATACTGTGACGTTTCAAATCTTATATCTTTAAACGAGCAATTCTTGTATATATATATATATATATACTGTATATTTCGGATCTCGGAAACGGTTTTGACGATTTGGATGAAATTTGATATTTATATAACGTTTTGACTTTTAAGATTACCTAAATAGTTGTCTTCCCTACAAAAAAAGCGAGTTTACAAAATACGAATAATTTTGTCACTCGGTATCTCTAAAACGGCACTAGCGCCATCTCGTAGACAATTCAGGTACCAGAAATCCTACAAATAGATTCTCTTTGATTTCAAAGAATATTTAAACCAACAGTTCTTGTATACTGGCTGACCCGAGGAAATATTAGCACTGCAAGTTTAATTGTAAAACATTTAAAAAGGAAGATAATTCAAAATTTATCATTGGTTTTGTCAGAGGTGATACTTTACAGAAACTTTTTTGAAAATAATATTACAGTTATAAAGAAATCATCGTTTGCTTTTTGACCGTAAAAAGAGGTTGTTACTCTGTCATTAAATACTACCACCTTAATTATAAAACATTTATAAAGTACCTTGTATATTGAACAGAAATCGAAAGATGCCGAGCGAAGATCGGTCACCCAGGTACTTATGCATAAACGAGTAATTCTTGACTATATATATATGGTATCTCGGAAATGGCACTAACGATTAGGATGAAATTTCATATGTAGATAACGTTTCGCTTTTCAAGTTTGTCTAAATGTGTGTCCTTCCTGAAAAAAATTCTTTCTTTTTAAAAAAATGAGAAATTCTCATATTTCGTACCTCGGAAACGGTTCTAATGCCACCTCGTAGATGTATCAGGTTCCAGTAAGGCTATTGACGTTAGTTTCTCTTTAGTTAGAGCAATCAACTGTGCACTTCAAAATGCGTAGGAAGTCTTCAAGCAAACGTTTAACTTTAATCAAACATCACGCAGCCAAGGCTCATCTAAAAAGATTAATAAGATAAGTGACAGTTTGAAAAAATGTAGCTTATATGTATATTATATAGGAGATTATTTAAAATAAAATGTTTAACTATGTGCATTAATGAATTTTATATTTAACCGAATACAGTTTTTATGTAGGTAGTTTTGAAATATAGTGAATATATAATTTATACATTGATTACATCAGTCTGATTCTCTTATACGAGCAGCTCTTGTATGTAGATGAAATTAATTCTTCTCAAATGTCTCTAACGGTTTTGATGAAATCTTGCATACTGTACAGAAATCGAAAGACTCCGAGCAAAACTGGATCACTCTAGTACTATTGATTGAAAAGCCGTATTTGCTAATCCAGCCGAATAGTTGTGTGGTTTGATGAATGTGTCAGTATACAAAAGGTCGTGAGATCGATCCCCACGTGGGGAAAACATAAGTATTTCCTACGTGCATTTCCTTTCGCTACTGTTAGCCGTTAATAGGATTACAGACTGTTTTTTTTGGAAAATTCACGCCTACACGCACCAGTTTGTTTATATATTTCAGTAAGGTACACCAGGAGAACCAACATTAAATTTTGTAACAAATGGGAACCAAAAATGATTTGTATCCAATGCTGTATATGCACATTGGGTTCAAAACTTTCTTTTAATTTTCTACAAATTAATATTAAGTTCATTTTTGATTGAAGGTATAGTATTCATTTGTTTCATAACTATTTTAGTTGATAGTGACAATTGTATACTCGATGTTCCTGAGTCATTCTCGTCGTCTTTTTTCGTCACAAATTTGATGGTAGTATAAATGTCTCCCGGGAGTCTGATAACACTATCGAAGAATTTATCGAGAACTTTTTAAATTTGAATGATATAACTACTACTATTTGCAGGCAGGTCGTCCACTGCAAGCGTATTTGAGCTACTAGCAGGTCTCGCGTAGTCGTGCGTATTGATGCGACTGATCCCAACTCACGGTACGTTACAGAACAGCGTCCACTGCGAGCGATCTTGAGAGACGGAATGTAGCCGACGACAGGCGACGAGTGACAGATCCTACCGGAGTCGGATTACTCGCATGTAGTAGCCGTTACGTGTTCTACACTTCACGTTTCTTTTCGTATATATCGCCGTTTTTGTTCGTTTTACCCATCAATATGGGCACACTTCACGTTTCTTTTCGTATATATCGCCGTTTTTGTTCGTTTTACCCATCAATATGGGCAGTGTGAAATTAATCAGAGCCGTAAATGAGAAAACACTGTTGTGATATATGAGAGTCAAGCGATACTACTCACTTGATATTCAGCGGAAACTGTGGGAAAAAAGTTGCAAAAGAAATGGGTAGGGAAGATGGTAGGTAATCTTGACAAGTTTACTATCATAGGTACTTTAAAATTTATACCCTGTATATTTAGACTTTAATAATACTTTTTGAGATTGTTAAAGATTCTTTATCGTTATAAGTTGTGACAAAATTGTTTGTTGATAGCTTGAAGTGAAATAACTTGGCATAATGTTTGATAATAAACTCTGCTGGGCAGGACACACTGGCAGGGTTACAAAATTCTTCATTAACTGAAGAGGCTGAAGAGGGTGATGGGAGAAAGTACGAAAGAAGATAGGGAATTGTTGTTCAAAACATTAGCAGACGCGTTGCTTGAATATGGTGGTGTAGTTTGGAAGCCAGATTTTGGATATCAAATACAGGAGTTGGAGAAAGTGCAAAGGAGAGCAGCTAAATTTGTTTGTGTAAGCAACCGCAGGACCCAGTCAGTAATTGATGTGATAAAGGAGCTGGGTTGGGAGTCATTGGAGGAAAGGAGAGAGTGTTGGGACTGGGGCTTGGAAGGATATTGGTCGAAGAATTAGGAACAGTGCGTGGAAGGGAAAATATGACCAGAGTACAAGTTGGCACTCGATTTCACGCATAAAATTTTCTTTTGTGGATACAAGCGTCGGGGGCTGTAATAAATTACGAAGTGAAGTGATGAATAATTTATCAAAAACGCTGAAGAAATTTAAAATTACAATTCGTAAATCACAAAAGTAGATGGGGGAGGATTTTAATTTTTTTTTTTTTTTTTTTTTTTTTTGCTGTCGTCAGTCTTTCGACTGATTTGATGCAATCCTCCATCCTTTCCTATCCTGTGCTAAACCTCTTCATTTCTACATACCTCTTACAGCCCACGTCCTCAGTTATCTGTTTCGTATATTCTAATCTCTGTCTTCCTCTACAGTTCTTACCTTCGACTGTTCCTTCCACAAGCATATTAACCAATCCAGCATGTCTCAAAATATCACCTACCAGCCTGTCTCTTCTTTCTGCAAGCTTCTTCCATAAACTTCTTTTCTCACCCATCATTTCCAAAACTCGTTCATTTCTTACTTTGTCTGTCCACTTAATTTTCAGCATTCTTCTGTAGCACCACATTTCAAATGCTTCAAGTTTCTTTCTTTCCGGTACTCCTAAAGTCCATGTTTCGCAACCATAAAGTGCTGTGCTCCACACATAGAGTTTAAAAAAGTTCTTTCTAATTCCTAGATCAATATTTGAAACTAAAAGGTTTCTCTTTTTCATGAAGGCTCTTTTTGCTAGTGCTATTCTGCTTTTAACATCATTCCTGCTTCGGCCATCGGTTGTAATTTTGTTTCCCAAGTGACAGAATTCACTTACTTCTCCTAATGCATCCGACCCTATTTCTATATTTAATCTACTAGTATTGGTATCATTTCTGCTACATTTCATCACTTTTGTTTTGCTTTGATTTATATTCAGTCCAAAATCTTCCTTCAGTAACTTCTCAATATCCTCAGCCCTCTCTGCTAACAAGACAATGTCATCACCAAATCGTAGCATACTGATTTTTTCTCCCTGGAAACTTATGCCACATGGGAATTTTTCTTTGACTTTCTTCATTGCTTCTTCTACATACAAGTTGAATATTAACGGGGATAGGCTACAACCTTGTCTCACTCCCTTTATAACTGAGGCATGTCTCTCGTGATTCTCTACTTTTATTACAGCCACTTGATACTTATATAGTTTGTAGAGTATTCTTCTATCTCGTTATTTAGACCCGACTTCTTTAAAATTTTGATCAGTTTGACCCACCTAACATTATCAAAAGCTTCTTCTAAATCAAGAAACGCCATAAAAGTATCTTTGTTTTTCTTTATCCGCCTTTCAAGTATTAATCTTAAAGACAGAATTGCTTCCCTTGTACTGCGATTTTTCCTAAACCCAAATTGATCCTCACCTACTATCTCTTCTACTGCCCTTTCATTCTTCTGTATATTATTCTGGTCAGTAATTTTGAAGCATGTTCTTAAGGTTCTTTGGTGGGTTAATTTACTGCATTAATTAAAAGTCCACCAAAAAACAAGGTTATGTGAAGATGTTCGTTTATTTTGAACAAATCAAAACAAGTCTGCGACATTCACAAGCTTAGTTGTTACAATCCAAAGATGCAATACTGACTGAATGAAAACTTGCATGAATGTCTCTGTAACACTGAATTAATACTTAATGCAAAACTAAACTCTCTGTCCAGGCGATCTGTTTATATAGAGTCTATCGAATTTACGAGAATTCTTCAAAGGCTTCCGCCCGATATTTCTCGATCATTAACAATCACTCAAACAATCAAACATATTAAAAACAATCGGAATTGATACAAAATTAATTAATAACATTACAAAATGATTAGAAATGGTAATTAGAGATACTTAAATACAAAATTATTTACAGAAATCCTTTCAAATGGTGGAAAATTGTCCTGTAGACATCGTAAATTACAGTAATACATGGAATTACAAACTTTTAATAAATTCTCTTGCACCATTCGGTTCTTAAACATATTAAATGGTCTTTAAATAATTTTCTTACCTAAAACAAAGTCTATATACACTTATTTACAAGAAATTACAAAATAAACATATCAAATCACTTTCAAGCAAACTTTGGCTCACTACAAATATTTCACACAGTCCAATACTATTCAAAATACAGGTATTAGGGCTGTTACAACCCCTCCCCAGGATTCACTTAATTTTACACAGATAAAATTGATTGAATCCGTCACGAATCTAAGCAGGTTGAATGTACACATAATGCAGACACGAACAGGTTACAATCAATCAACCATAATGACTTTTACAATGAACAAATACAATTCTTCATACAACATCTGCACATAGTCCATGACACTGATTTTGTTTACAATAATTGTCTTTTCTCAGGTCCAATCATTTTAACATTTACTGTTTTTACACAACAAACGTTCAATGCCATCACCTAAAGTTACAATTTTTTCACTCCAAATTACACACTTGATGTCTGCTTGTTAATTACACCAGTCTGTTTACATTTTACAGCTGATAATTTGTCACCGAAATGTAGAAAGTCACAACATCATGAACATACCAAAAGTCTCTACACAAAACTGTCACAAATTATACATTGAAATGCTTACATCTGCATCTGAGCTTAAGTACTCACACAAACTATTTACATGCATCAATTGACATACTTATTTACAAATTAGACATTTACCCATATAGTGGCACATTTCATAAGTGATCACTTATTCATAAAAGGGTTTTAGGGCTTCAACATTATACACACCCTTACATTTACCACTCTCAGGGTCAATTATCTCATAAGAGTTTTTCCTTGGTATAGACTCTATCCTGAAAGGGACTTCAAACAAACGGTTAAACTTACGAGTCTCTTGTCGCAAAGCTGACGACTTACTATGAACTTCAACTAACACCAAATCACCCACTTTATATTCTATACACTTCTGACCTTCATCATGTCTTTTCTTTCTCCTTGTTGCCTTTTCCTTTAAATTTTTAAGAGCTAAAGCTACCTTTTCCTCATAGTTGAAATTCTTTCTATTTGGAAAACTAACACATTCTCGAATTAATCTGTTAGCCGGTTTCTTAAACATCAGCTCAATGGGTGGTATTTCAGTTGTATCACTAGGTATAGAGTTAATTACATTTTCAAAATTTTCTACTTCACATGCCCACTTACTGTGTTGGTCTGTACAATATGTCCTAAACCAACGTCCAATTTCCCTCATTAGGCGTTCTACGGGATTTCCTGCTGGATGATAAGCAGAAGTATGTATAACCTCTATTCCTTCTTGTTCAAGTTTTTCTGTCCACACTTTACTAGTGAATTGCGGGGCATTGTCCGAAAGCACCCTCTTAGGTTTACCTACCTTCTGACAATATTCATCAATCACCTTTCTGACCAAAATTTTAGCCGTAGACTTCTTTACAGGGTAAAGTTTAACGAATTTGGAAAAAACATCAAATAAAACTAAAACTTGGGTCACCCCTCCCCGAGACATGGGTAGCGGGCCAAGAACATCAGCAGAAACTAATTCCAATACACTACTTGGGATGATATTTTGCATTTTCCCCACTCGTTTAACACTATCTATTTTAGATCTTTGACACACTTGACAAGATTTTAATAGCTTCAAAATCTTCCTTCTCATATTATAGAAATATGTATCTTCCCTTAACACTCGGTAACACTTGGATGGCCCATAATGCCCATAACTATAGTGGTGATGCCAAACAATTTTTTCAACCAAACTTTCTGGAAGCCATAACTTCCAATCATCCTCATCTTCACTAGTCCTTCTAAACAATACTTCCCCATGCAAAGTATAATATTTCTGAAGCTTATCTCTGTGTTCTGGGCTATCAAGATTAGTTTTTACTTCTACTATAGCTACATCTTTGTCCTGTTCGTCTTTGATTTGTCGCAAGGAACACTTAACCTCAGTTTCATACGGTACTCCTTTTAGATAAGCAATTCTAACCTCAGTCTGTGGTCCTAGACATCGCTTTTCAGAATCTAGACCTAACGGTAGACGTGACAAAGCATCTGCAACTTGATTTTTACTAGCAGGTCTATACCGAATCTCTAAATTATATTCCTGCAGAACCAATGCCCAACGGGTTAACCGACTGTGGACTAACTTACATTCTAACAAAAATGAAAGAGCCTTATGGTCTGTATATACAATAATTTTTCTACCTAACAGTAGGTACCTAAACTTAGTCAAACCCCACAAAATAGATAAGGCCTCCCGTTCAGTAATTGTGTATCTAGTTTCAGCTGGCTGCAGTTTTCTACTGGCAAAAGCAATAGTCCTAAAATCCGGTTCTCCATTGATTTCCACTTCCTGGAAGACATGTACTCCTAAGCCGTAGTCAGAACTATCTGCGGCAAGGCAAAAATCTAGATCCCAATCTGGATAATAGAGGATATTGGAATTACACAAGTCATCTTTGATTTTTTGAAAATCTCTTTCACATTCTGAGGACCACACCCACCTGACACTTTTTTTAACCAAATCTCTTAAGGCTGGACTATTTAAAGCTTGTCCCTGAAGAAATCTCCTATAGTATTCACACAATCCAAAGAAACTCTGTAGTTGTTTCTTATCTCTGGGTCGGGGAAAATTCTTAATGGCATTTATTTTATCATTACTAGGCAAGATCCCCTGTGGTGTAATACGATGGCCCAAAAATTCAACCTCTTTTTGCAAAAATGTACATTTCTTTAACTTAATCGTCATACCCCCCTTTCTCAATGCTTCTAAAACTTTTCTAAGTAGCACCCAATGTTCCTCAAGTGTTTCTGACATTATAAGAATATCGTCTACGTATATCTCTACTTGTTCAAGCAATTCCTTTCCTAACACACTATCCAAAGCACGAATAAAGGTAGCCACAGAAATATTTAACCCAAATGGTAACACTCGAAAGTTATAACAACGGCCATCAAATAGAAAGGCAGTGTATTTCCGGGATTCTTCTGAAAGCGGGACTTGCCAATAGGACGCAGTCAAATCGATAGACGAAATATATCTTTTACCTTTAAACCTGTGCAACAACTCACTGATAGGTGGAGGATGATCCCGTTCTGTTACTAAATGCTTGTTTAATGTGCGAGCATCCAGCACTAGTCGCACAGAATTGTCCGGTTTTACTACCACAACCAAGGGATTATTGTAAGGACTCCTTGACCTCTCTATTACCCCCCACTCTAACATTCGATTTATCTCCTTATTCACCTCATCTCTTTTGGTCAAAGGGATTGGATATGGCTTAATAAAGAAAGGCTCTTCAGACTTTACAGTAAGCTTGCACTCATAATTTTTTATCAGACCTGGTTTGTCAGAAAATACGTCCCTATATTCTTCAATTAGACATTTCAGCGTTTCTTGTTGGGCTGATGGTAATAGTTTCATACTGTTTGGGTAATTAATAACGTTTCCTTCGCTTATCTCCTGACCTTCAATCAGACTATTAATCTCACTACTCTGCCTTAACACATTACACAAATCTGTGGTAATAGTTTGTCACAAACTCTAGCTACACCCGCATCCTTATATTTAACTCTCACATGATCTACTTCTTGTATGCCTTTCCAAACAGTATTCTCAAATCAACCCAGTATTCCCCACTGTCTAATTTAATCCGTAAGTTACCTTCTCCACAGTCTACCAAAGCCTTTACTTTTGTAAGCGAATCCATGCCTAAAATGCAATTTACATTCAACTTAGGGACTACATACATGGGTATTTCTACATTTACAGTCCCCATACACCCTTCCATCAACATTTCCCGCTTAATTCTCTTACTTCGAGAACCAGTAGCAGTAATAACTGTCATACTACTAACGGGTAACACTTCAATTTGATTTGTGCTTTCAATTTCATTAAATAATCCCTCAGCAAGGCAAGAAACCTGTGACCCGGTGTCAATGAGAGCATCTATTTGTTTATTAAACGCATTAATTTGCACTATGGGAACTTTATCTAAAACTTCATCCTTATCCTCTACCTCTTCCAATAAATCTTCTGTGGGATTATTCATAAAAATGGTATTAACTCTATAGCAGTTGGTACCTGGACCCACATTCTTGTCCACCACTGTGGGGCCCATAACAGGGGTGGTATTTAGTTTGTCTGCCCCCCATGCTGCCTTTCCCTTTCAGATTGAGGGTTCTGTTCTCTCACTCCCCCATTATCATTCCTTCTTGCATAATTGTTACGATCCCGTCCCCTCGATCTACCATCCCTTGACCCATTACCCCTTCTAGGGGGACTCCTACTGCCCCTCCTATGGTGTTGATGGTGGTAATGTTGTTCATTGAATGACTCCTGGACATCCAAGCGTCTCAACAATTCCGAAACTCTATCCACATTTACTACATCCAAAGTGGCAATTAAATTTCTTGTTTGCTGAGGTAGCCTAGCTCCTATCAAATCAATAAATTCCTCCTCTCCATAAGGATGGTCTAAATACTTACAACGGATCCAACATTTATGAAAAAAGTCATGTTGAGTTTCCCTACCAGGTTTATAGGGCCTACCAGTCATTAACTCCCTCTTTTCTTGAATCTACCTGCTCGTCGACCAAAAATGTTTCAAAAAGTTTTCTTTAAACAGCTTGTAGTCAGTCACTTCCCTAGCTTGTCTATCACCCCATGTCCTAGCATAAGATTTTAGGTGTTTACCCACAAGTGCAATTTTCTTACTATCGGGTAACAAATTAAAGTAGTCTGACCTTTCAAAATTATCTATAAATTCAATAGGGTGAAGCCTCCCACTATCATCATAGAATTCAAATTCTTCTTTTACATCGACACTGAAATTTGGACTACCTGTTAAGGGAACCTGACTTAATTGAATCTGCAACCCAGTAACCCTTTTCTCTAACTGATTAACGTTAGATTGGGTTGTCTCCAATCCCTGGGTAAGTTGTTCCTGATGATTTACCAATGTATTAATATTTTTCCCTAAACCAACCACTTCCTGTCTCAACTCAGTAGCTTTAACATCATTAGCTTGGAATAAAGCAACATATTCCTCCCTCATCTTATCACAATTTTCACTGACTTCTTTATAAATTAAATTTTCACATTCAGCCTTATTCTGTTCACAAAATTTTGTAACCTTTTCAATTTTCTCTTTACATTCTGTTACTACCTTCCCCAATTTAGAATCTAAATTGTTAATATCTTCCTTGAATTGAGAGCTAAAACCCTGAAATTGCTCTGCGATTTTAACATCAAAACATTTAGTCAAATCAGAGAATGTTTTATCATTGTTTTGTTGCAGTTGAGCAAACTGATCATTGATTACAGCAAACTGAGAATTAATTTCAGAAAATTTGTTATCAAGATTTAACTCAGTTTTAAATTCTGAAAATTTGTTATCCAATTTGGAAAATTTATTATCAAATTTGTCATCAATTTCGGAAAACTGAGACTTAATTTCAGAAAATTTGCTGTCATTATCACTTATTAACTCATTTCTAAATTCAGAAAATTTAGCGTCAAATTTGGCTACAAAAGATTCTAAAAATGCTTGCAGGTTCTGATTATCAGCCATTTTTAGTAATTAGCAAAATCAACATAAAAAACAAAATTAAGAAAAATTAAAATCTTTCCAATCTGCCACACAATAGCATGCAAAATAAATCACTTGAATATTCAATACAGTACTTACAATTCTTCCTCAATTTTGTATCACATTAAATTTCACTTAGAAGCACTTATTTAACCATTAAACACCACACTGACTTCAAACACTTAACCACACTTTTCACAATTCACTGTAGGAAGACGATTTTGAGGCCGAAGGAAATCCACTCGACGTCGGAAGATTACAGCCGATTGCCGATGAAAAATCTCCGCCTTAGGCCGTCAAATCCGTGTCGTCGCCGGTCGAAATTTCCTCGCAATTTTCTGCAGATTCTTTTTAGAAGATAAACATCCCACAGATGTTTAAGAACTTCTCGTCCTGTCACGGTCGCCATGTTAAGGTTCTTTGGTGGGTTAATTTACTGCATTAATTAAAAGTCCACCAAAAAACAAGGTTATGTGAAGATGTTCGTTTATTTTGAACAAATCAAAACAAGTCTGCGACATTCACAAGCTTAGTTGTTACAATCCAAAGATGCAATACTGACTGAATGAAAACTTGCATGAATGTCTCTGTAACACTGAATTAATACTTAATGCAAAACTAAACTCTCTGTCCAGGCGATCTGTTTATATAGAGTCTATCGAATTTACGAGAATTCTTCAAAGGCTTCCGCCCGATATTTCTCGATCATTAACAATCACTCAAACAATCAAACATATTAAAAACAATCGGAATTGATACAAAATTAATTAATAACATTACAAAATGATTAGAAATGGTAATTAGAGATACTTAAATACAAAATTATTTACAGAAATCCTTTCAAATGGTGGAAAATTGTCCTGTAGACATCGTAAATTACAGTAATACATGGAATTACAAACTTTTAATAAATTCTCTTGCACCATTCGGTTCTTAAACATATTAAATGGTCTTTAAATAATTTTCTTACCTAAAACAAAGTCTATATACACTTATTTACAAGAAATTACAAAATAAACATATCAAATCACTTTCAAGCAAACTTTGGCTCACTACAAATATTTCACACAGTCCAATACTATTCAAAATACAGGTATTAGGGCTGTTACAATGTGTTGTTACACTAATGGTGCGATAATTCTCACATTTATCGGCTTGTGCTTTCTTTGGAAGTGTGAAGATGATATTTTTATTAAAATCAGTTGAAATTTCTCCTGTTTCATAACTTTTTGATATCAGCTTGAATAATCCTTCCTCTCCTAGGGATTTAAGAAGTTCTGCAGGGATCTCATCAATTCCAACTGCCTTATTTGCTTTCAAGACATTCAGAGCTTTATTAAATTCTGTCCTCAAAACAGGATCTCCTAAGTCATCAATGTCGACATCGCCTTCCTTTTCCATTACACCATAGTTCAAGTCGTCCACCACATACAGTTTCTCAATGTATTCCTTCCATTGGTTAGCTTTATCTTCTGAGCTTAAAAGAGGTTTCCCATCAGCAGCTTTAATGTTCATACCTCTTTTCTTCATTTCTCCAAAATTCTGTTTGATCTTTCTATATACAACATCTACTTTTCCTACGACCATTTCCTTTTCTACTTTCCCTTCACCCTTTTCTTGTAGCCATTTTTCTTTTGCTATTTTGCATTTCCTATTTATTTGATTTCTAAATTGCCTGTACTGCTCTCTTCCTGAGCATTTTTGTACCTTCTCCTCTGATCCATCAGTTCCAAAATTTGTTCTGTGGTCCAAGGTTTTCGGGCAGCTTGTTCCCTAAAGCCTAATGTTTCTTTACCAGCTTTCATTATATCGGTCTTTAATGCATTCCATTCTTCTTCAGTTGAGCTTCTTTCAAATTTACGTCTTATACCTAAGTCTACCATTTCTGCAAATTTTTCTCTCTTTAAATTTAAACACTCAAAGAAAATAAAATGATAAAAAAATACTAAGAAATTGGTAGTTAGATAATTGGGGAAATTGCCACTGGAGCATACGCTCCATCGCAATTAATCATAAACTCAATTCAATATATTAATCATTCAAATAGCTGCATTACTGAACCGAGGGAACTGAAAAGAAACAAATCTTCAAAGGGGCTTCTGGGCAAGATACCGATGGTGCAAGACATGGCGTCAATTCACCTTCTTCGAAACTTGAGCACCAGCGCAATAAATGTGCAACGCTCCAACCCATCCGTTCTACCACCAAAAATTGGAATTCCCACTACCCTCATTACTCAGAATAAGCGCAAACAAATGGATCATAGCATTTCTGTCAAACATTTTCTTGAAATCGAGAGAGGAAAATTACAATTATTAGCAGTGCCGCTTAGGAAGATAGTAATATTGAGTTTTTGCAGTGTACTCCTAGTTGTGAAGAGCGTTCTTCTTCATAGGGAACTGGCAGTTTGGAATAAACTGAGCAAGATTTCACCGACGAGGACTCACCTCCAACATCTCCACACGCACCTTTTCCATATTCATTGCCCAGGTACGCTCAACGAAACACTCCAGTTCCATCTCTGATGCCCTGAACCCGACGACGCTGTTCACTCCAGCCCCAGTAAAAATTATTTGTAAACCTTTCAAACGTGCCACAAAAACACGCTGTTGGTTGAGTATTTGGTTAGAAATGTAAACAGTTTCTTTCTATTTTAATCTAGTTAAAAAAAGTTTAAGAAATTATTATTATTATTTTATGAAATAGACCTATAAATATCACGCAAAACTAAATTATTATAATTATTTGTTTCTGGCTTTTCGCCTCGTCGACGTCGAAATTATTAGAGGCAGGAATGGACTGGGGGTAAGGAACGGGAAGGAATCCGGCCATAGCCTTTTAAAAGGAACTATCTCGGCATTCGCATGGAGTGATCCGGATGGCCGGACGAGGATTCTCCTAATGAATTCCGTTTTTCTAACATTGAATTGATCCAACACGAACGATTTCTACAACGCGTCAGGCAGGGACTTTCAAAAAAAAAAAAACAAAAAAAAAAAAAGTAGTCTCACTCCACTTTTAACGAATTCTAAATTAGAACATAAATTAACCACATAGTGATCTGCCGATAAGGGCGAGAACTTTCGACCAAGCGTGGTGGGTGAACTGTTAACGTTCTGGCCTCGCATTCGGGAGGACGCAGGCTCGAATCCCCGTCCGGGCATACAGATTTAAGTTTTCCATGGTTTCTCCAAATCACTCCAGGTGAATGCCGGGTTGCTTCCTTCAAAAAGACTATGGCCGAATTCCTTCCCGTTCCTTGTCACCAGTCTCATGCCGCCTCTAATGACCTTAGCCGTCGACGAGGCGTAAATCAATAAGGGGGAAAAAAAAAATCAGAGACCTGTCGAGATCATTATTACAACTCTAAATGAACCTTAAGGTCATCAGATGAGTTTTCAGCTTGGCGTATTAACGAGTCACTAACTTGCTCTCTACCCTTATCAGGATAAAGCGCCAATGTCCACCAGATGGTTCGGCGAAGTTACGTGAGGCAAGTGACGGCTACATCGTGTGAAAGTATGCACATGAGGCGCGGCTACCAGCTCTCGGGTAGACGCAGGTTCGAATCCGTAAATTATATTCAAAAACTACGGAGCACCTAGGTCCGAATCCCGGGCACAATGTCCTATTATTTCGAAACCCATACTTAATGATCTGTGTAGTGATATTTTAGAACAAGCCGCTATTTGGACGGTTTGTTCAAAATACAATGGTGGAATTCTTTGTCCTCTCGCCCTCGGACGAGATACTGAGCACATCAGTCCCCCGTCTCAGTATGCTACGGCTGCGGATCCCTGTCCAGCCATCCAGATCTGGGGTTTCCATCTTTTTTCTATTTAAAAAAATCCATAAACCATAAAAACCAGTCCCCACTTCAACGAGGCTATGAAGGCGGGTGAGCGTTCCTTTCCTAAGGATTGTACATTGTCGCAAAACTAATTGTTATCATGAAAACAGTGCTATTCACTTTGTTTAACTGAAGACCGCCCAACAGATTTTGGAGTTGGGCCACAATTTCGATTATAAGTTACCATGCGGGCCACATAATACTTGCCTATTGTTAGAATAGATGTTTAAATATAAGTAACACTGTTTAATTACAATCAAAAGTATAAACTATCAATGAGAACTTAGCAGAAATTATAATCAAAAACTAAAATACGTCATTGAGACTATTGCAGAGTCTGTTGAGCTAGCATACTGCTGTTGGAGGGTTAGAAGGCGCCGTGCACTGGGCCCCCTGGCCACGACCCCCTCGTGCTCCACCAGGATGCCGATTAGTATAAAACACTTGCGGCTTAGCATTGTTTTTTAACAGAGCACCTATTCGGGGGGGGGGGGGGGAAGTGTGGTAACATTGCGAATTCTGTCTGTACATTACTCGGAATTACATGGAGGTATATTTGTTAACAGTCCCCCGTTAATGATTAAAAACTAATTTTTCTAGCACTAACGCCAAGGCTTCGAATTCCCTCAGATTACTTACGTTGTAATATTGTCTTCATTGGTTGTCAACAAATACGTACAGTACTTTGCCCAATGGGACAAATGACTAATTTTAGGACAGTAGTCAGATTTTTGGCGCCTACTATAACCCCAAAAAATGTTATTTCTTGGAGAAAAAACGGTAAAATGCAAAATATTGCATTTGTATAAGTTTATTTGAATATTGGCGCCGAAACACTCGCGTCTCTTGTCTCTTGTGACGTCACCATTAGGGATTGGAATGCACAGCAAAGAGATTAGCTTTGGTGCTGAGCACCCTCTGCCACCCACAATTTTGTGAATTGCAGAGTATATATGTAGATGTAGATGTCACATCTCTGCCCGTGCCGATGTAAACAAACGGACAGTTTGCTTATTTCGTGGATAAGATGAGTTCTATTGCTTTCAAGTGGTGTGTAGTGCCTTAGTGTGTAAACACAACATTTAAAACGTGAAACATATTATTTTTTATTTACAGGCAAAGAAAATATGCCGAAAAAGTGGCTAAAACTTGCACGACGCGACTTGCGTATTTGCCTACAAAGTCTTCAATATACTGTATTTTTGAGAAGTCTACTTTGACGTAAGGTTTGACTTAATATTTTATTATGTTTAATAAGCTCTGTACCTCAATGTAATTACAACTTCAGACGTTAAAGCATCGTTCGTTGTAAATGTGTGGAAATTTTTTATTAGTATAGTTATCAAACGATATCGAAAATTACATCAAGTGTCATAGGCAGCACTATCATAACCATGGCGCCGCAATTTGATGATTAATTCTTATGCAGCTCCAAGAAACAAACCGAAAGTAAAGAATAATTTTTTTTGATATCTCTCTTAGTTCTTGAGAAATCAAATGTCAAAAATCAGTTATAGATATAGTTCGTTGTCCTTTGGTGACGTTTTTCTTGAGTTTAAGCCGTATTTCAACATAATGACAACCGCTAGGAAGATAATAAAAAGCTATTGTGCATGTCCAACAGGCTTTGGCAAATTTTTTTTTCCTAGTCCAGGTTGCATTCAACCTAACTAACTTTAATTGGAGATACGATATATCGTGAAATAAGCAAGATATCAAAAAAATTGTATTATTTACTTTCGATTTGTCTCGTATACTTGCAGAAGAATCCATCATCGTAATAGGTTTTGGCTAAATTTTTCTTCTGATCCAGGCTGCATTTGAGCATAGCCATCTCACTTTGTAGACAGTATATCTCGAGAACTAAGCGAGATTTAATTCCTCACTTCAGATTTGTCTCGTCAAGTTACATTAGAATCTATCATCAAATTGCGGCGCCAGGTTATTGTAGACTCCCCTTATCATGTAATGGTATAATGTCACAAGTACGCATAAAACCATCTTGTATTACAACAAACCAGTGTTGTGTTGTTTTATAGCCGAGGCCACGAGAGGGAGAGCCACCTCTCAGGAACGCAAAGAAGTTGTTCTACTCTACATAAGTGGCGTCACACACAGAATCGGGAAGCTATTAAAAAAACTAGACCTAAAACCTGTCTACAAAGCGCACAGCAAGGTCAGTAATCAGCTCGTCAAGGTTAAGGACAGGCTGCCTCCACTGCAGGTTGCCGGGGTCTATGAGATTCCGTGCAACCTGTGGTCGGGTGTATATAGGAGAGACGGGGCGCACTATAGGGGACAGGCTGCGCGAGCACATCCGCGATTATAGGTCCAACAACATCCATAAATCCGCCATTACACGGCCTGCAGCAGGAACTAGCCACGCCATAAACTTCGTAAACACCGCCCTTATAGTGCGTGAGGGTAAATGGTGGCCAAGGAGGGTCGAGGAGGCGTTGGAAATTGCCAAACGCCCAAGCAATATGGACGAAGACAACGGGCTTAAATTACACCACGCCTGGCTCTCACTAGTGCGGACAGAGCAGGTCACGTGTCACCTCCCACCAGGCCAACGAAACACGTGACGGTTCGGACCTTCTGATTGGTAGGGTACATCGAACCCTCTAGACGTGTCGACACTGATCGAAGACGCAGTTCTGCCCTGGAAGAAGACCACAGAATGAGGGTGGAAACGTCGGCTAGAAGAAATATGACGCGGCGCCACCCGGACAGCCAAGAGTCAATAGAAAATTGTTATTATTACCTTCAAGTTGTTTAACAGCTTTGTGAAATTGAGAAAGATTTTAGCTTTAGTGTCAACATCAGTTTCATTCATCGTCAAATTTTTTGAATAGATGTAGTGCAATCTTCCCCATAACTCATAAAATAATCGTTCAATGACTTCCAATTGACTTGAATTTGAAGCACTTTCTTTATTGCTACCACTTTCCATAGCTAATTAAATTTAATATAAAAAAGAAGAACATCTTCCAATTGAAACAAATTAGGAAACGAGCAAAGACAGTTGCACAAGCAAACATTTGTTTCAGGTTGTCAATTTCGACATTGCCACAACAGTTCGCAAGGCAGCAACACAGAGCCGCGTTCGGATACATGTAAATCGCATCACTCAAAAGATAAATCACAGAACTTGCAAAGTGTTGGATTAATTTGTTATTAGTTTCAGTGTCGTTAACAAGAAGAAAGAAATAAAAATAAAATTTAATCGATCCATCTGAAATGTAATATTTTCGCGTACTATATATTTTTTGAACAGTATGTAATACGTAGTCCAGACGTCTGTCTTTCTGTCTATTGATGCGCCTGCGGCGGAGGGTTTCATTCTAGAGCAGAAATATTAAAATTAGTCGTTATAGAAGGGGAGAGGAGTTATTTAAGTTTTAAGCTCGTTTCATGAGAATATTGAAATTATTACATCTTTTGAATGAACTGATCGCGATCTATGTGGCCTAGATCAGGATTAAAATTAATATCGTGTAGTGTAACGTGTTATGATTTCATTTGATGTCATATTACTGAGATCATTATTTCAGCCGTATGTAACTAGTTCCAACTGTGTGAACCGTTTAAACGTTGTAATTTTGGTGTGAACCACTAAAAAGAAAGGTGAAATAACCCGTGATGATTTTGGGTCAGGTTTATATTGCGATTCATGTTGCTATTAACATGCGATTTAGGGAATGTATTCAAGCGTTTGTAACTGAATCTTCGATTGTCTAATGGCAATATTGGCGGAGTTTGTGGTTGGGTTGAAATGCAACGTGGACCAGGATGGCAACTGAATATTTTTGCTACAGGGTAAGGCAAGGGGAACTGCATTGAGCGTTAGTTAAACAACCGCGAACAAATTATTCGATGAACGCGATTTACGCAACAAGTAACGGTCTGAATGATGTACAATCTGTGGCTCCAGGAGTGAAACAGGGAATGATGTGATGTCGAAACGCTGGCAAGTTAAGACAAAAGTACTAAGAAATTTTTCGTTGACCGCGGTTCTAGGCACAATATTGAAGTGGTTTCGAATAATGTTCAGCCAATGATATCAGAACTATAATAAGGTACGTTTAGCAGACAATTTAAGATAACACTTATTTGAAGGGAATTCACCCCTCGCGTTGGGAATGGTTAGCGTGAGTTCAACGTACGAGCGGCTTCTCATTGCTCGGAGGAATTAAGCTGCAGTTCCTTTTTCCTTTTTCCCTCGCTGGACAGTTGTCAAGTGCGAGATAATCGGTTTAAGAGCGATGCCGTACATTGTCAGTCCGCGTGGACGAGGCTGAAGGCGACACCTACCAGGTTTCAAGTGGTTACGTGTTACTCAGCGTAAAACTTCTCTCGGATACTATCTGAATGATTCTGATCATCTGTATATCAATATTCCATTCGTGATCAATGTGAGAAAAACTCTGTTCTTATGATTTACTATGTTGTATATTCAAAAACTTCACGTTTCTACAACCCTAATAATAATTGCAAAGATATAGCAAGCTTCTGTCGTAGTAGCGCAAGTAATAATGAAGGGCGTAAACCTCCAACAGGCGGCGGGTCACCAGAGATATTGTTTATGCCGCAGGTGCTGGTGTGCTGTGCGCTCGCGCAGTCGGACCTGCAGCTTCTGAGGCTGACGCCCAGCGCGGTCTCGATGCATCTCTACCAGGACCCGCGGGTCACCAGAGATATTGTTTATGCCGCAGGTGCTGGTGTGCTGTGCGCTCGCGCAGTCGGACCTGCAGCTTCTGAGGCTGACGCCCAGCGCCGTCTCGATGCATCTCTACCAGGACCCGCTGTCGAGGAACAGCCAAGAGGAGACGCCGGAGGTCAGTGCACGAAGCCACTCAGCACGCTCAATTGCAGTTCTGCTTTTACTAAATACCAGGGGTATAAAAAAAAACTTTACATTTGTCCCTCCGGTGCTTCCACTGTTCGAAACATTTTCTGTAGTCATCTTTATAAATGGCTGACGGCTCCTCCCTCGTTTTTTCTTGACCTCTTCAATGTTCTCAAATAGGTGTCCTTTCATGTCCCTTTTCATGCGTGGAAATAAGAAAAAGTAGCACAGAGCAAGGTCAGGCGAATAACGTGCGTGGGGCAGTCGAACCATGACATTTTTGGCCAAAAACTGCCTAACAGAGACAGCTGTGTGTGCAGGTACATTGTCGTGGTGGAAGAACCAGTCTCCTGTCTGCCGCAAATCGGCTCTTTTTTGAAGAACCCTGTTTCTTGAAACTTCCAAATTAAAGGGTTGATTGACGGTCTGATGTGTGGTAACAAACTCTGAATGAACTACTCCGTTGGCATCAAAAAAAGCAAATGATAATTGTTTTGATGTTTTATTTGACGACTTTTTTTGGACGGGGTGACAATGACGTCTGCAATTGGCTTGACTGTTGCTTTGTTTCTGGGTCGTAACCATAGCACCATGACTCATCACCAGTAATGACCTTTGAGAGAAAATCTGGATCAATTTCAAGCTGTTGTTTGAAAGCACGACATGTTTCAGCTCGAAGTTCTTTTTGATTGTCAGTCAGAGCCCAAGGAAGAAACTTGGCAGCAACCCTTTACGTTCCAAAATCTTCGGCTAAATTTCGCTGAACCGAAGATAACCCACTAATCCCTGACAGTTGATAAATTGTCTGTCGACGGTCTGAGAACACAAGCTCTCAAATTTTTTTAACATTTTAGTCGATTCGGGCAGTTGATGGACGTCCAGAATGAGGTTTGTCAGCAATCGACATATCACCATTTTTAAACCGAGCGAACCACTCGTACACTTTTGCCATAGAGTCATCTTTGTATGCTGCTTTCAACATTAAAACAGTTTGAGAAGCATTTTTACTGAGTAGGAAACAAAATTTCACAGTTGCACATTGTTCACTTAAACTTGCTATCTCCAAAAACGAAACAATAACAAAACAGCGCTAGCAAAAACAATCACTGCAGATTAACAGAACAAGCCAGGTCGACAACACAGGCGGCACTGAACTGGTGATGAGTTGCGCTTTAAACGCCCAGCGGCATTGATGTTCTAGATATTTTTGGGTACCCTACCCGTATGTAGGAAACCATCGATCTCTTGACGTCGCTGTGAGGTTTTCTGTTTGTGTAGGACCAGACGACGCAGTTCCACGCCCAGGACTCGTCGGGCCGGAGCCTGTTCGGCTTCTCGACTCCCGTCCAGTCCCGCCTGGAGGCCCGGGACTCTGATGGCGCCGTCAGGGGCTCCTTCTCCTACAGGGACCCCAACGGCGCACACGTCAAGGTACCCCACAAGAAATTAAATTACGAATTATTTCGAGGGAACCCGCCTCCCCCCTCCCCCCTCCTCTAAAAGTTGCCGAATAGCTAAACAATGAGATTCAGCTCCATTGGATAACGTTAAACCGGCGTCATCGAAGTTGAAATCTTGAAACAAAATTAGATTTTTGTCGAAAAATCGTTTTCCTTTATAAAGTGAAAACCGTTCGTCCTAGAAACCTGGTTTTTGTCTCATTTCATAGAAAATGTTGTTGCCTTGAACGTTTACTCTCATCAATATTTTTCTAAAATTTATATTTAAAGGCACTAAGCACTTTTCAAGTCAGGTTGTTATCCATATCCTCAAAATTAACTTTTTATGAAAATGTATAAAAATATTGCAAGATTCTGATTCCAGATTTCGTTTTTTTTTGTTTTTAATTTTCTACGTTAAAAATGGTTTATCTAAAAGTGTTTTCGGAAGTAAATTCCAAATTGAAAATTAAGGAATTAGGAGAAAAATGAGCAAATAAAGTATAGAAATGAGAACAAATATTGTTCAATTGCGTTTTTATTATTAAAGTTGCGTTATAAAAAATAAAACATTATAAAGAAAAGAAAAGGCTATCTTTTTCAATCTTCACATTATGGCGGTAATGCCATAGATATAGTGCCTTTTGAAGAGTCAGGAAAATATTTTCTATACTCAGATACAACGTGTAACAGAAAATACCGTTGTCCTTCGTCTTTTGTTATACAAGAATTAAGGAGAAACAAAAAACCGACTTCTTTGTTCAATAAATGATCGGATGATTGAAAGAAATTGAAAGGATGTCAGACACGATCAGAAAGAGGAGAATCAGTTTTTTTGGTCACATAATGAGAATGGATAACAATAGACTTACAAAAGAAATTTTCAATCATGTTTACAAGAGTAAGAAGGGCAACCAGTGCATCCAAGGAGTAAAGAAAGATATGATTCAGATCGGAATAACAGAAGATTTAATACAAGATAGAGCAACTTTTATGAGATCCAAAATTTCAAGGGTTTCCAGGAGAAGGAGAAGAGGAAATGTAGTAACATATGGGCAGAAGAAAGGAGGAAACAGCAAAGTGAGAGGTTGAAGAACTATTGGCAGTCAAGAAAAGAAGCGGGCCGGCCTCGGTAGCGTAGGGGCTAGAGTCCCGAAGGCCGCTGGTTCGAATCCGGCCGCGGGCATGGATTGCTATGTCCGTGCGGCGGCCGACGTCGAACGGCGGAGGGGCAGTCCGCAGGAGATGGTCACGAAGAACCCGAACAAGTCCAAGGAGCAGGCCGAACGGAATCCAAAGACGCGCACTGGTTGTATCCGACGTGAGGTTGACAGAGTCCGAAGAGAGCGTACCGAACGTCACCGAGAACAAGCACAGTCACGAGTCCGAGAAGCGATTCACTGAGTCCCAGAGAGAGTACCGTAGACGTAGAGGAGACGAAACACTGTCGAGAGTCCAAGAGACGAAGCACAGTTGACGGAGACACGACTGAAAGCGCAGCGAACACCGAACTGGATGAATGGAGCTGCGCTGGCTTATTTATATCCGTGCCGGGTCGGCTCTGATTGGCCGTGGCGGAAACTGTGCTGCGGTGGCGCTGGTTGGCCTGATGCCAGCGCCGTCTATACTATGTCGATTTCCATGCCACCTACCGGGCATGCCGCAATGTTAGGACGGGATACCAGATCCCTCCCCCCTGAAGTTGGCGCGTACGGACGGAAGCGCCCTTGACGATGCTTGGGGTGATGAGGCTGGAATGATTGTGGTATCCCGGCCGCATCATGCGCCGACGTACTCCATGGTTGAGGACGTGGTGACGTGGGTGCCGATGTGGTTGTTGGATGGTTGATGGATGTGTCCATTTCGACGTCACTCTCGTCCGGCACTGCTGGCTTTCTTGGGCGCAAGTTGTATCGTCGTTGTGGGGAGGGTGGTTGTGGGAGCTCTGCTAATGGCGCTGATGGTGGTATACTGTATTCTTCCTGATATTGTTGTGATGGTGATGGGCCTGTTGTGATGTGAGGACGCAGCTGGTTTTGATGACGGCGTTCTATTCTGTGTGGCGTTTGTACTGAGATGACACACCGTCCGTGTGTCCCCACTACTGTTGCTGGCATCCAAGTGGTGATTCCTCCGTAGGCGCGTGCCCAGACCGCGCTGCCTGGCGTGTACCGATGGGACGGTCTGGATCGGGGCTCTGCCGGTGACGGTGCCAGGAGGTGCAGCATCGTTCGTGGTTGTCGCCCATGGAGCAGTTCTGCTGGGCTGCGACCATTAATTGGTGTTGTCCGGTATGTGCTGAGAAAGAGGGTGAGGGCGGAAGACGTCGTAGTTGACTGTACCTCTTTCAGCATTTGTTGTTTGAACGTCCTTACGAGCCGTTCTGCTTCGCCATTTGAGGCGGGATGGAATGGAGGACTGAAGATATGTTTGATGCCGTTAGCCACGCAGAATTCTTCGAATGTGGATGCTGTGAATTGGGGCCCATTGTCTGAGACGAGGGTGCGTGGTAACCCCTCGATGGCCAAAACCTGGCTTAATGCATTAAGTGTAGCTTCCGTCGTTGTGGATGCCATGCGAACCACGTACGGGTACTTTGAATAGGCATCAATTATAAGTAGCCACATAGTTCCCAAAAATGGGCCTGCAAAATCCAGATGAATACGGTCCCATGGTTGGCGGGGTGTGGGCTAGGGGGCGAAAGCTTGTGGTGGCGCTGCCTGATGTTGGGCGCAGGCTGTGCAGCTGCGTACCATCTTCTCGATGTCTCGATTGATTCCTGGCCAATAAGCATGTCTTCTTACGAGATTTTTCATACGGGACATGCCCCAATGTCCTCGATGCAGGAGCTTTAGAATTTGTGAGCGCAATTCCGCTGGGATGACCACACGATGTGTGTCGTTTTCTGCGTCCAAAAGGATGACGCCGTCTGTGACCGAGAGTCTGTCAGATATGTGGCGCCATGTCTTCAACTCGTTGTCCATTCTGCGTGTGAGGTATGTTGGCCACCCGTGAATGATATAGCGCAGGACCTGGCGCAAGATTGGATCCCGCTGGGTGGCGGAGGCGATTCGGGCTGCTGTAATGGGGAACCCGTCCACTGTCTACTTCCTCTCTGTGTCGATATGAAAACACAGTACTTCCTGTTGGTCGAATTCCGGATCGGGGCCGGCAGGCAGGCGTGATAGGGCGTCGGCATTGGAATGTTGTGCTGTTGGCTTATATTGGATTGTATAATTATAAGTGCTCAGAAACATCGCCCATCGTTGGAGGCGTTGGGCCGTTCGCTCTGGGAGGCTGGAGCGGGGTCCAAATATTGCCACCAACGGTTTGTGGTCGGTGATGAGGGAGAACTTGGTTCCAAATAGATATACATGGAATTTCTTGATAGCGAAGACTATTGCCAATGCCTCTTTCTCGATCTGCGAGTAGTTGCGTTGTGCTGGCGTCAATGTCTTAGAATCAAACGCTATCGGTTGTTCAGAGCCGTCTTCATTCCTATGTGCGAGTACCGCCCCGATTCCATATGCTGAGGCGTCAGCTGCCACGACTAGGGGCCGTGTAGGAGAGAACGGCGTCACACAAGGAGCAGACCTTAGCATGCGCTTTAGCCGGTCGAAGGCCCGTTGACAAGACGGGGTCCAGTTGTAGGCAACGCCCTTTTTCCGGAGCTGGTTGAGGGGTTGTGAGATGTGTGCCGCTTGTGGCAGAAACTTTGAGTAGTAATTTATTTTCCCGAGGAAGGCTTGTAGTTCTGGCAGATTCTTTGGGCGGGGTAGGGAATCAATGGCGGCCACGTTGCGGTCTGATGGTCTAATTCCCTCTTTGTTGAGCCAATGGCCGAGATATTCTACTTCCTCTTGAAAAAACCGACACTTCTCGAGGCGACACCTCAGCCCTGCCTCTTGTAATGCTGCAAATAGCGTGCGCAGGTTTTGTAGGTGCTCCTGGCGAGTGGTTCCTGTGACAATGATATCGTCCAGGTAGTTTGCGCATGCCGGTATGTGTCACAACAGCTGCTCCAAGTATCTTTGGAATATTGCCGGTGCAGAAGCGATGCCAAACGGGAGGCGCTTGTATATGTAGAGTCCAAACGGTGTATTGATGACGACGATGTTTTGCGATTCCTCATCTAGTGGAAGCTGCAAGTATGCATCCGCGAGGTCAATCTTCGAGAAATATTCGCCGCCGGCAAGTTTAGTGAGAAGATCTTCTTGTCGTGGGATTGGATACGTCTCGACTTGAGACTGGGCGTTGATCGTAGCCTTAAAATCTCCACATAACCGGAGGGTGCCATTGGGTTTCCGGATGAAGACCAGTGGTGTAGCCCACGCGCTGGATTTGACAGGTTCGATTACTCCAATCTCCTGAAGCCGGTCAAGTTCCTGTTTTACTGCTGCACATAAGGTGACCGGAATAGGTCTGGCACGACAAAAGCGAGGTACTGCACCGGGCCGGAGGGTGATGTGAGCCTCGAAATCTGAGGCGCACCCTAAGTCTGGCGTAAAGATGGGTGCGAACTGAGTACAGAGGTCATCCAGGTCCTGGAATGGGACCGAGTCCGATATGACCTGGACTTCGTCCACGATTGAGAATCCGAATCTGTTGAATGCGTCTAACCCAAAAATATTAGTAGCCGAGGGCTGATCCACCACAAAAAA
This sequence comes from Vandiemenella viatica, assembly GCA_031002005.1. Lineage (NCBI taxonomy): Eukaryota > Metazoa > Arthropoda > Insecta > Orthoptera > Morabidae > Vandiemenella > Vandiemenella viatica. The sequence continues at coordinate 11,662,706 of CM061914.1, read as the reverse complement.
GGTGATTGGTCTGGTGACTTGTTTGTAGGCGGCCGTGATGGAGACCTGACCCCACAGGGGAATGTCTCTATTCTATTCTAGTTGAGCGTAGGTGGCTTGGTATATCAGCGAGACGGTTGCCCCCGTGTCCACTTGAAAACGGATGTCCTGGTTGGCGACTCTAATAGTTAAGAATAGTTTCTGTGAGAGTGGGTCGCCAGTATGAGCTGCGGTCTGCAGTGTGTTGACCGTTTCTTGCTGCATGCGGGCTGTCGGGCTGGGGCGAGGGGCCCGGTTTCGGCAGACTGACCGCAAGTGTCCCTCTTTACCGCAGCGTGTGCAATGTGCCCAACGGTCGGGGCAATCTGCCCGTGAGTGCGAAGTGAAGCACTGTGGGCAAGACGGCAGGGGCCTCTGGAATCGTCGGCGGGGTGGGGGTCGGGGTTCGGACGTCATAGATACGTCGGACAGCGATGGCGTCCTGCTTTTTTGGTGTCTGGAGCGCGCCATGGGTTTGCCTTTTGCGCGGGAGTTGTGTTGTGATGTTTTGACCGCCGCTACTTGTGGGCGAGCCATGAGGCGCTCGTTCGCTGCTTGCGCAATTTCATGCGAGTGCGCGATGCGTAGAATGTCCTCGAGTGATGGGTTGTCCAGCTTCAGTGCCGCTGTGCGCACCTCGGGGTCTGGAGCTAGCTGCACTATGACGTCGCGGATCAGGGAGTCTGCAAATGAAGCCCTGCACTTTGCGTTTGAGCAAGTGAAGTCGCATTTACGGCTAAGACCTTGGAGATCAGTTACCCATGACCGGTATGATTGTCCCGGTTGTTTGTGATACTGATGGAACTCAAGGCGGGAGGCCACCACGTGATATCTTTGAGAGTAGTAGCTTGTTAGCAGAGTGCACATTTCGTTGAATGTGAGGGCGACCGGATCTGATAATGGGGCCAGTTTCCGCAGGAGGAAGAACGTGTCGGGTGATGCCCACGACAGAAACAGCGAGCGCTGTAAGGCATCGTCCGTCACCTGGAATGCCGAGAAATGCTGTTTGAGCCGATGCAAATATGTGTCCCAGTCTTCCTTAGCGTCATTAAATGGTGGAAACGCTGGTGGCCGGATGTGTGAATTTTCCGAGGCCTGGACTGACTTGGCCTCCTGTGCTAACAGTTTCTCGAGTATTACTTGGAGCGTTTTCTGTAGCAGCGCTGTCTGCTGTTGTTGTTGCTCCAGAATACGAGTCACGGTGTCCATGATGCCAGCTGATAACCTTTTTCCTCGTCGCCAATTGCTATGTCCGTGCGGCGGCCGACGTCGAACGGCGGAGGGGCGGTCCGCAGAAGATGGTCACGAAGAACCCGAACAAGTCCAAGGAGCAGGCCGAACGGAATCCAAAGACGCGCACTGGTTGTATCCGACGTGAGGTTTACATAGTCCGAAGAGAGCGTACCGAACGTCACCGAGAACAAGCACAGTCACGAGTCCGAGAAGCGATTCACTGAGTCCGAGAGAGAGTACCGTAGACGTAGCCGAGACGAAACACGGTCGAGAGTCCAAGAGACGAAGCACAGTTGACGGAGACACGACCGAAAGCGCAGTGAACACCGAACTGGATGAATGGAGCTGCGTTGGCTTATTTATATCCGAGCCGGGTCGGCTCTGATTGGCCGTGGCGGAAACTGTGCTGCGGTGGCGCTGGTTGGCCTGATGCCAGCGCCGTCTATACTATGTCGATTTCCATGCCACCTACCGGGCATGCCGCAATGTCAGGAAGTGATACCAGATGGATGTTAAGTGTTGTGTGTCTGTGTGAATGTCCTGTCCGTCCTGTGGCGTCCATACACTGAAAACAATTATAATTACCTTGAGCTGGCTGTATGGCCTCTGTTGCCAAATGCCATTAAAAAAAAAAGAAGAAGCATCGAAATGAATGCATGGGATTACTTTTCGTGGACCTTAGATGGCCGATATCGAAGAGAAGAAGAAGAAATGATCGACTACTTTGAGAACTATTCTTGCTATTACATCCCTATCATCTTCTTTTTCTTTCATCAAAGAACATTGCTTCTACAGCCATGCTTATTTTGACATTTTTCGGCCCAAAGTATCATCGAAAATGAAAAAGCAAATTGCTTTGAGGTAAGATAGCAAAGATGTTTTATCATTTTAGAGTATCTTGTATGCAAACTATTGATCAGTTTTCTGCAGTCAATAAATTATTGTAACAATTATAGTTCTTTGTCGGGAGACAAATTGGGTTTGTCGGCGTTGAACCACGTTTTTACATAAATATATAATTAAACACATGTCTATAACACTTTTTTTCTCTAAATGTGATAGTGAAAATCGATTCTTAAAAAGATATATTTTGAGAGAATAAATGGCCTTCGCCATACATCAGCCGTGATGAATAGCACCAAGTACTATGGAAAAAAAATCTATTGCAGGAACATATCCTACAAAAATTAAACAAAGTTGGACAAAATTCTTTATAATCATCGCTGGGCTGTTGGTTTTTAAATTGTTTGAAAAGGAGTCACGAAGTCTGGTATGAATTAAGTATTCGATATCTAATATTTTTATCATCAATATCAGTTTCGTGCTTTGGTTTATCAAGTTACACCACCCAGTACGAAATCTTTTAAAAGTATTTCGTTGAGTGCTAATGCTTGTGACCATGTTACAATAAAAAAAACTGCTTTTAAAATAATTTCTAAAACATGGTAAATACAGACCATTTTGCTCTAATAATTCCTGTAGCAAAACCCAAGGTCCCTAGAAGTGACAGTGGTTACTGCAGTGACATCAAAACACAGTGCCTGGATTTTTCCAACTGCCCCCCACTCTTCAATTGCTGAAAATACAGCTGAGTAATTTCTATACCATTTTTAAGCTGAGGAACTAATATCAACGCTCCGGTGGCTATTTTACCCATCTTCCCCCTTTCCTCTACCCACCTACATTTGCCCTCCACAAATTTTAACTTTCAGTTTTTCGACCGTTTTTTGTAAATTATTCATCATTTCTCTTGCAAACTTTCAAATCCCGTACACCCTTACCTAAAAAACTTTTCCTACACCCTTCTGCCTGAAATCGAATTCCAGCTTGTGGACATGGTCCATGTATTACTTTTAATTCTTACATCAACATCTTGCCATGCCTCAACACTAGGGATCGGATCTTTAGGAAAAGTCATATTTTTTCCTGCCTTCTTTTTGAGCTGAAATGCTGAAATAAACACTGATTCAACGTTTCTGATTGTATTTACATGTATTTTATATAGCCTATAAATGCATATTCGGGACATTTTCCTAATTCTGGTCACATTTCAAGCATTTTTATGGTCATATTTTGAGGAAAAATCTGGTAATTTTTCGATGGAAGTTATAGATGAAAAGAAATTAAGATAATTAATCAAAGAAAAATACTCCTGCTATACATTGGAGAAATAAACGAAACTAATTGTCACTAAATTGTTCAGAATTCACCAGTCAAGAATTAAAGCTATAAATTATTGTCACTGTCTAAACGTTAATGTTCCGCCCAGGGCCGCATTTAAGCATAGGCTACATAGGCTGTAGCCTAGGGGCCCGCGCCACAAAGGGGGGCCCGCGCCACAAAGAAAAAAAGGTCGCCCATAAATTTTTTTGGTCCGAATTTCAAAAACTGCCGATAGGGGGCCCGCACCACATGTATAGCCTAGGGGCCCACAGAGCCTAAATGCGGCCCTGGTTCCGCCCGCTTTTTAAATTCGACTACGCAGCAGCAGCATGCCTGTGTCGAGCCGCGTCAATCAAAGTCTCAGTTGCGACGGTATCGCGGAAGTTGGGTCCACTGCAGTGACCGACCGATGAGAGGAATCAATTGTCTTCCTATGATTCAGTACGGCGAAACTGCTGCTTAACGGGAAACCCCTCCCTACCAAGGTTAGGTATTCCCCACATGCCAGATTCTCCGCGTCGAAACAAGCACAAAGGCCTCAGTCACTCACGCACTGTCACCAATGCTTTTGAAAATAATCCTGCATTGGATCAGTGAGTACCGCCATGCAGAAAACAAAACTTTCTGAAAGTGCAAGGTTACGGAATTACGTAAAGGAATTTGGAGAGGAGTATTTTAGCACAGATGAAATAGTTCTTTTCTGTAAATTATGTGAAACTAAAGTGAATGCAACAAAGCGATTTCATGTGCAGCAGCACTGCAATACATCAAGACACAAGAATAACGTAATACGACATTCAACTCGACAAAGCAAACAGCGACTATTCTTGGATACATCTACAGCTTCGTCGTCTTCCAAATTATAATTTTTTTCTGAAGAACTCTGTGAAATGATGGTATCAGCCAACATCCCACTTAATGAGCATTTCAAATCGTTCTTGGAGAAATACACAACACAGTCGATTCCAACCGAATCCACATTGAGGAAGAACTATTTACCGTCTTGTTATGAAAATGTATTGCAGACAATCAGAACTAAGATAGGAACCAATAAGATCTAGGTATCAATCGATGAAAGTACTGATGCTTGTGGGAGATACATTGTAAATGTTATCGTTGGAACACTCATTTCTGACAGACCGGGTGATATATTTTTACTGGACTGTGAAACTCTTGAATCATTCGACAACGATATGAAACTGTTATGGAGCGGTGAAGTTCAGCGAGATCATGTCTTACTATTTGTGACCGACGCAGCGCCGTACATGGTAAAGTCCGGGAAATGTCTGAAGTTGTTGCATCCTTCGATGGTTCATTTAACGTGTCTCGCTCATGGATTACATAGAGTTGCCGAGGAAGTAAGACTAAATTTCCCTGATGTTGATAGGTTAATATCAAATGTAAAAAAGATTTTTATTAAAGCTCCAATGAGAGTGGCAAAATTTAAAGAAGACACACCTTCCGTCGCTCTTCCACCACAACCAGTACTTACTCGTTGGGGCACATGGCTCTATGCACTTAGCTATTACTGTGAATATTATGAAAACATAAAGAAAATAGTTTCTAATTTTGATAGCAGCGAAACATCTTCCATAAAAATTGTCCAAGAACTCTTTTCCAGTAATTTGTTCAGAAATTTAACGTACATAAAGTTAAGTTTCAGGCATCACAACTGCGATTTGGCGTCTTGAAGAAATTGGTCTAGAACTGAATGAAAGTTTGGCGGCCGTTAAAAGTGTGGAAACCGAAATAGGCCAAACAGGGGGCAGTGTGGCTAGTTTGATGAAAAACAAATTTGATAAAGTTTTGTGTGGGAATATGGGATATAAAACAATTTGTAAAATTAGTGAAATTTTACATGATGGCGAATCTGTTTTGACTGAAGACGACCCACAATTAAATTGCAGTGACCTGACTCTGTTTAAGTACGCTCCCGTCACATCTTGCGATGTCGAACGAAGCTTCTCACACTACAAGACAGTTTTAAGTGACAACAGGAGAAAATTCCTCTTCGAGAACTTGAAGATGCATATGGTGATATACTGCAATGCTGGCATCAAACAAGAATAAAAAATGGTATGCACACTAATTCGCAACAAATTTATAGTAAATTTTTATTTTTAAAGTTAAAATTCTAGTAATCCATTCTTTTACAGGAACAAGAATATAACTTTTGCAAAAAAATTAATTTCCCAATCGTACAGTGAGTGCATAGGAACAAATTATGTTGTCTACATGACAGCTACATAAAATAAATTGTGTACATTTCAGCATTTTTAAAGTATAAAAAATTTAATGTTTGGTCATATTTTGTCTCTTTATGATCATATTTACCTATTTTTAACGTCATATTTGCCTGCATATTTCTCGTTTTTTTTGGTCCTAAACATCCGAACCCTACTCATCGCCAGTATATGCCCTGTATACTCCCATGACCCTCCTCATCCTCCTCCTGTCTTGCAATGAATCCCATTCCAGCTCCTTTATCATATCCGTCACTGATTGCGTTCTGCGATAATTTCCAGAAACTAATCTAGCAGCCCTTTTTTGCACCCTCTCCAACTCCTGTATTTGATACGAAAAATGAGGGTCCCATTCTAAACTACCATATTCGAGCAATGGTCTCACCAAAGTTTTGTAACCCAATTCCTTTACTTCTCTCCTACATCCCCTCATCACTCTCTCCAACAAGTACAGAACTTTGAAACCTTTTCCTACCACCTGTCCTATGTGTCCTGCCCAGTTAAGCTTGTTATCAATTTAATACCAAGATATTAACATTTTAGGTCTTCAACAAGTACTGCTTTCCCCACCTTATAATCAAAATCAATCTTTAGTTGTTTTTTTTTTTTTAAATTTGTGTATCTAATAAGCTGAATCTTATTTGCTTTTATCTTCAACCCATGTTTACCAACCCAACTAGATATTTTCTCCAGATCACCCTGGAACTGTTTACAGTCCTCTACCGTTTTGATCCTTTTATATAGTGTTAAGTCTTCTGCAAGCAACCTAATTCCTGATAGTAAACAATCAACACAATTATTCATCAGAATAATGAATAGCAATGATCCCAATGCGCTACCCTGTGGCAGAACCAATATTACTTCCACTTCTTTTGATACTACATTTCCTACACTAACTTTCTGTTTCCTACCTTTTAAAAATTCTTCTACCCAGCAAATTACTTTCTCATCTATTCCAATGGTTTTTACCTTATTTACGGCTTACTCTGTCAAACGCCTTTGACAGATCTAGTGCTACACTATCAATTTGGCCTCCCTTGTCCATTTCATCTGAAATATCTTGCATATATCCCACCAACTGAGATTCGCATGAATATCCTTGCCTGAAACCATGTTGCCCGCTTGAAAACCAATTACGTTCCTCACATATATTTCTGATGTGGTTGCATATCAATCTTTCCATTAATTTACCTACCACTGATGTCAAACTGATTGACCTATAATTTTCGACTTTATTTCTCACCCCTCCTTTGTGTACCACCACTACTATTGCATTCTTCGAATCCTCTGGAAAGCAACAAGTATCAAGACTCAATTTAAATAATATTTCAAGATAAGGTACACTGTCACATCCAGCTATTTTTAAGACATCTGTAGTAATATTATCTACACCAGCCCCTTTATGTTTTTTCAGCTTTGTTAGTTCCTTCACGATTTCCTCAGGATGAATTTCAAATGTTTTGGTCTGCTCATTTTTAATTGTGTTGTAATGCTCGTTCCCCGATTTAGATCCTCCCGTTTCAGATTCATTGTTTCCGCTAAGATCAGTGATGTTTTAAGGATGGAACTAAAATCCTGAACTTTTCTAATGTAGTCATGCCTGATGGTCTGTCGTGGTCGCTTACGCTAATGGCTTTACGCCTCGTCGACGACAATAGAGGCGGGCGAGGAGAGGGAACGGCCTTCTAACGAAACCATCCAGGCGGGCCATCGAAACCCGACTCCAGACGCCCCAGCGGGACCACACCACACATCACATTCACTAGCGCCGCCGCCTTTGGACCTTCACAGAGAGTTGCGCCTTTTTGGAGTTTTGTATTTCGTAAGATATTAGTTCCAAAAATCATTAACTATCTATGTATGCCCTCTCTAATTTTCCAAGCATATGAAGGAAAATCTGAAAATATTAAGACAATTGTACTTAACACGGAACTTTCAACAAAAAATTCTCTCATGAGGTACAATATCTGTTTATTTTTTGTGTCTTTTTTAGATTTTGATTATATACTGTACTGACACAGTACATATGTGTGAAGTTGCAGCTAACTAAGTTTGCCAACGGATTTGTGAGGCTGCAGCTAGATGCAGACAGGTAGCTGTCGCCCACAGGAATGTGGCTACTCCTCGCATTTCCCCGAATCCTCTGTACCGCTAGGGAAGGGGTGGCGGACTCGCTTGGAGGACACACAGGTGTGCACCTCGTGGCGGGACGCGTGCGGACGTTGGAATATAATACGGGAGTGTCAGAGTGTGAGTTCGCGCTCCTGCTGGAAGAGCTTTCCAGTCCGTATCTCCAGGGAGCAGGTTCGACGCCAGACTGCGTCGACATCTTCCCGTCCTAGCTGCTTGAGGGGTCACTCTACGTCTGTGCTGCGTCGAACGTGAGGCGAACACGACGCCACCCGTGAGCCGATCAGACCACTTCCCGCCGCCTTGTCGTAAGAAGCCCCACCACGGACCTGCCCGCAGCTGCCGTCACAGGAGCAATCCAAACGGTATTGTGTGTGTTGAGTGCGTTCACCTACCGCGTCCACTAGCCCAGTAACGACCCTGATGAACAACAATGTATGCCGGACAGTTTACAGTAAAAAATCACATATCTGAATCACGTCTAAATAATTAATACATCCATATGAGTGATCTAATAAATAGCAATTTTAAATTAGTGCCTTGATGATCAATTCACATCCCTCATGATAAATATTAATAATTGATAAGTTTTTAATAATTTAAAGTAATTAAACTTTTTCTGATGTCGCAACTAGCGTGACACTTCAATACCTATATTGTTTTCAGCACTTTCAAATGTGTACAAACGATGTTAAAAATGTTAACATCCGGTGAGTTTTCGTTGAGGGAGTTGTGTTAATTCATCACACATGTCGTAGTTTAAGGATAGTGATAGCTGCTGAATTCAGGTATCAATTACTCCCAGGCCCGCCGCTAGCTGTTTGAGCGCCCGCGTGCAATACCGATTATGCTGCTCCCTGTCTAACTACAGCCGGCGGTGGGTTTAGGAAATTTCCGGACCGGGTAAAAAAACTGTGAGATTGGAGATTGCCTTCCCTTTGAACATTATTTGCCGCCCGCATTGTTACCATTCATTCCGAGTGTCGCCCGAAGCAGTTGTTGAGCTAAAAAAACAAAAAATAAAGGGTCGCCGGCTACATAATACGCCGCAAATTTCGTCGCGGCGACAATGGAGTGGCAACTATCGCGGGGCGGCGATTGTCGATCGCTCGTTTTGCCGCCCCCCTCGATGTGCCGCCCGCGTGCGATGCACGCCTTGCACGCCCGCTTACGGCGGCCCTGTTACTCCACAGTGTTTTGGGTAATTCGAATGTAGTGTTGTTTGATCGTGTAAAAGTTTGAGTAAAATATTAACACAATCATAACATCAAACCTATGGAATGTCACGGTGTGCTGGCTCAACACAAACTTTATCTAATAAATCCATCGAATACGCCCAGTGGTGGATCCAGGATTTTGGTTTTGGGGGGAAGGGGGAGAGGGGGAGGGGGCTTGACTGGATTTTGGTTTTGGGGGGGACCTTTGGGAGGGCTGGAGCCACCTAGTTCCCCCCCCCCTGGATCCGCCACTGAATACGCCTCTTCCACCGATGAAATTGCTTTGCCTTTTCAGAATGCGATTGTTGAAGAAGCGGTTTGTATTTGATGCATTATAAATCATTGTTTTGATTGTTCCGTTCACTGTTACACTATACACTGTATTCCGTTCACACTTTTCCTGTAGTGATCTTTAAATTCACGGTAATGATTTAGTGTCAACGTAACACGGTACCTGTCTTTTGGATGATTTTCTCGTGTAAATGTTCATGTAAAACATTACGTACGCGGCCATTAAAGATGCCTACAGACTCAGCTCCACTCGTCCAATATCCATCACCTGTATAATGGATTTTTTAATAACTCATATGTCCTGAAAGAACTTCCCTTACATACATTTATTAAATTCTTTGTCATCTACCTCTCACAAATCACGGTGCTTGATCCATTCGGATGAACTCCAAGCGAGTAGCATTAGGTACATCGTCCAGGAGTCGGCGGCTGCTACAAAAGGAAAAATTATACACCATATCGTGAATCTGCATTTGAATTAATTAAGCCTTGCCTCCGTACCTCAGACGTTTCGACGTCAGTCTGGTGTTGGTGTCATCAGGTGCAGTACTGGGACGAGGGCAACGGCTTCCACGTCGCGGCGAACCACCTGCCCGTCCACTACCTGGCTCCCGTCCGCGACACGCCGGAGGTGGAGGCGGCGAGGAGGCGGCACATGGAGGCATATCAGCAGGTGAGAGAGAGTGTGACGGTGGCAAGAAATTAGTGGGTGTTCTCGAGTGATATTCAACAATCCAGAACGTCAGATGAGAGTGCTCACGATGAAACAAAATGTATGGGTCAGCACTTTGTGGATACGGGGTCTTTAACAATACTTCGTCATTTCAAGATTTTTACGAAATTTCTAGCAGTTTATCTTCTCAGCCAGTCAACTAATATACCCAACAGCTTGATTCTAGGCACACCCGGTTCATCCCCTCTTTAATACTTATTGACTATTATACAATTAATCAAGTTGCCTTAGAAAAGTCGGGTAAATCTCATTTCAAGCGTTTTGACGCCAGCAATAAAACTGGAACCGTCACCAATTACAACGTTTGAAGGTCCTCCACCTCTCCGTTTCAGTGATTCGCTCTCTCCTTCGTCAATCATCTTTTGTCTGCTCTCCCCACCTGTTCACAATACATGGCATGTCTCTCCACACTGCTTTGCTAACTATAGTGCGTGAAGTGCCAAAAGCTGCGGATACAACTTACCTATTCCTGATCATCATTCATGATCGGAGTAAAACGTGGATCGCATAATGAGTTTCATATCCAATGGCCATGTCTTTCGTAATCGCTAGCATAACAGACTCCTAAAACATACAGATATCGATGAAATCGGCCCATCCTCTCTTGTGTTTGATTATCACGGGCTTCTTACTTGTTGGGATGATTGTGAAGGACTTTTCGCCATTGAAATAAGCTGATCTTATAGCTGAGGGTCCTACTAAATTTTTAATTTTATCCTCTTTACGTAAACTCCTACTTCCCCTTTATGCGAATGATATCAGACCTCGGTGTGTGCAATCAGCAAACATGACTTTCTTTAGCCCGGTGACATCACTATAGAACCCTGAAATTGTACTTTGACTACGACCCCGGTAGATCACCGACGTCGTAGATGATGACTATGTCCCCTTTGGGGTCAGATCGAGACACGCAATTCAGTCTTCCCCGGCAAACAGAGAGACAGAAAGTCTTGTCGGGTGTTCTGCCGGATCACACGTTTCGACTAAAGCCTCAAAACATGCATCGGACAAACTATCAAATCCACGGAGGAACGCCACATCGAGTACCAGCCACATCTGCGCATTCTACAGCTGGAAAAATCCGCATTAGCTGAACATGCTGTGGAAAATGTCCATACAGTAAACTTCATCAAAACATAAGTCGTGGCGCGCACTGCGTATTTCTGGGATTCTGTAATCAGAGAATCCCTGGAGATTTGATTGAGGACGAACAACATCAACAGAGATGGTGGACTCTTTTTCAGTGAAGCATAGAAGCCTGTCATCCAATATCTGCAGACATGCGCGCTGGAAGAGAGCCGAAACGCATGAGTCCAGCGACGCAAGAACAACAACTATAAGAGAGATCAACCTAGTCCAACCACAAGGCAACGGCAATACCAACCAACCGCCAAGCAACTCAGAGGTATGACGCAAGGCTACCAACAATGAAGTCAACTCCCCGACTTTGGAAGAAACAACAACACTGGTAGAAATGAGGATCCTCATCAGCCAGCTAAACGACATAGTGAAGGGACTCGGCACCATCGCAACTCAGCTTAGAGACGTTGTAATGGCAGGACTGCAAACCTCCGAAACACAAACCACCGCCGGTTACAAAAACCAAGATGGCTGCTAGACCCCTGGAAGGCCTCAGGATCTGCGCGTGGAATGCGAACGGCCTGCACAAGCAGCGCAACGAGCTCGAATCGTGTATGTTGGAGTCTGAAATTGACATTTGCCTGGTGAGTGAAACTCATCTCAAGCAGGGCCCAGTCCAAAAGTACCCGTGCTATAACCGGGACAGACCAACGGCTGAAGGCGGAGTTTCGGTGTATATTAAGAAGCCCATTAAGAATCACATCACAGATCCTCAAAACTTCGCCAGCATAGAAGCATCAGCAATAGTAGCAGCAAAGACAGCAGGACCAGTAACAATAATTGCAGCTTACCATCCACCAGGAACAACTCTCTCCGCTGCAAACGTGGCAGCCCTGAGCACTATCCCAGCAGGACATCCAACACAAGGGTGCTCCAGAGGAACAGTCAACGGAGAGTCTTTGCTGTCTGGGGCCCCGAGAAACCAACACACTTCACAGCTACTGTGAGATGCAGGCCATATGTTCTCGACATATTTGTAACGAGAGATGTCCCACCAGGCCATATCTCCAATCGGTTCCGCAGTTTTCTTCTGACCATAATCCCGTACTTTCAGACTGGGAGGTGGAGGTTGATAGGGTAGAGAACTGTGGCAAGAGCTACGCCAAATCAAATTGGGACCAGTTCCGAGATACGAACTACAGCAGGAAATGGAGGAACAACTGCAGCACCCAGTAGAAGATCCGGAGGAAGTCGTAAGTCGCTGGTAAGAAGACACGCTAAAAGCTGCCGACAACGCTGCCCCTCAGAAGAGGATACGCCAAGCCCGGCCACTCTCCACCGAACTGCTCGAGCTTAAAAATTAAAAAAACAGGGTGAGGAAGAGCTGGCAGCAAACGAGGGATAGAGTGGTTACAAGTAGCTGCTGAACAAACTTCAACGCGAGCTGAAGGCAAGCTCGAAACCTATCGGAACCAGCAATGGGATGACCGAGTGGCTCAGTTATAGGTGGAAGACGGGACAGCGTGGAAGCAAACCCGTCAGTTCACAAGAGCCAGGACCCGCACTCCGGCGTAGTACAGCGCGCAGGGCCTCGTCTAAACGGCAGAAGACAAAGCCAACGCACTGGCGGATGTGTTTGAGGAGACCTTTAGACACGTAGCTGAGCCGTACAACGACGACCACACTGAAGAAGTGCTTCAGCAGCTACGCCACTACTGGGCCACTAACGAAGGCGTGGAAGACGAAATAGGTGAGGTCGACACGCAGGAAGTAGAGGAGATCCTACGGAAGATGCAGACGAAGAAGGCACAAGGCTGCGATGGGGTGAATAACCTCATGCTGCGGTACCTACCTCCTGCCGCGGTGGAACCTTTAGACTAGATCTTCAACAACATTTTGAGACGGCGCAGGTTCCCGGCTGCCTGGAAGCAGGCAGACATCGTTGCCCTCCCAAAACCGGGCGAGACCAGACGTTCCCACAAAACTACAGGCCCATGTCGCTGCAGCCGGCGGTCTGGAAGACCTTAGAGATTACTGCTTAGACGGCTGTTGGTACACACTAACCGAACATCCCGGACGAATGGTTCGGTTTTCGTCCAGAGCATTCCACCACTCATCAGCTGATCAGAGTGGCCGAGGAAGCCTTCAGCTTTCGACTACACTGCGGGATTGTGCCTTCGATACCGTGTGGCATGAGGGACTCCTGCTTAAACCAAAGGCGGCAGGGGTATCGAGGCGATACATCGAGTTGCTACACAGCTACCTCAGCAGGAGATCCTTCAGGGTCATAGTGGAGAGGTCGTGGTCGTTGAGGAGACGAGTGAGGGCGGGAGTGCCGCAGGGCTCGGTACTGGGTCCGATCCTCTTCATCATTTTTGCTGCGGACATCCCCAGGCTGATCGCCGTCTATTCGGCGTTCTATGCCAGACACGGCCTACTTCACCTACTCATGGAGCCCACTGGTAATCGCCAGAAGACTTCAGGCCGCTCATGACCAGCTGGAGGAGTGGGTAACGAGAGGGTCAAGATCAACCGCACAAAGTCACAGGCAATACTACTCAGTAGTGCGCTACCTGGGATCACGATCGACCAACGACTGACCTGACCTGGTAACGAGAGGGTCAAGATCAACTGCACAAAGTCACAGGCAATACTACTCCGTAGTGCGCTGTGCTACCTGCGGGTCACGATCGACCAACGACTGGCCTGGAAGCAGCGCGTGAAAGACGTATGCAGCAGAGTGAACAGGCGAGCCTGATTAGGGGCGTGTTGATAAAGCGTGTGTTAAAAAAGGTGATCTCAAAATGTGTTCTCAAAAACTATTACAAAAGTTACTCGATGTAAGTTACTTTTTACTGTGGTTGATAAGGTATTGCACATTTGTTAGCTGTTAAGTTAACTGATCGTCCATTTATTGTTAGCGTTAAGGTTCTATTCATATATTAATGCTATTAGTTGATAAGGTATTGTACATATGTCCAAACTTTTCGTTATTGGTAAAATACATATTAGACATAAGGAAATTGATTTTAAATTCTTTTTGGCATTAAGGCATTGTCCACATGTAGGTATTGTGCATATGTCCAACCTTTTTGTTATTGGCAAACTACGTATTAGACATAATGAAATTGATCTTTAAATTGTTTTTGGCATTAAGGTATTGTCCACATGTAGTTGTCGTTCGTTTGAGCTGCATAGATTAAAAAAAAAAAAAAAAAAAAAAAACTATACCAAATCCAGACTCTAAACCACCCACACTCGAAGAGATAAAGGAGATCATAAAACAACAGAGCACCGGGAGAAGATTGCCGAGTTCTGGAAGCTTGGAGACGAAACTCTCACAAAGAAAATTCATAAAATTATCACAGATTTATTGGTCACAGAGAAAATACCCCAAGAATGGAAATGTGCACTAATACATCCCTTACATAAAAAGGGTGACAAGACGGATCCCAACAATTACAGATGTATCTCATTGCTGCCAGTTATTTATTAAATCCTCTCCAAAGCCCTACTGAACAGGCTAGAACCTCAGGTAGATCCACAAATAGGCGTTAGAAAAGGAAGATCATGTATCCAAAAAATCTGGAATCTCCTGAAGATAATACAAACAAACAATACTGTAGTAACATTTATGGATTTCAGGAAGGCATATGATTCCATTGACACACAGACGCTCTTTGACATAATGAAAGAATAAGGCATAGACAAGAAGACAAGGGCTCTGATACAACAAACACTCACTGATACCACGTCTAATATGAAATTTATGGGAGAAACATCAGAACCATTCAAAATTTGCACGGGTGTCAGGCAAGGAGATGGATTATCACAAATTTTATTCAACATGGTATTGGATATAGTCATAAAACAATGGGGAAAAAAATATCAAAGGAAGAACACGATATACCAAAACAATCATAAGATGCCTGGAATTTGCGGATGACCTGGCAATTCTCAGAAACAATAGACAGGAAGCACAAGATGCATTGGAACAGTTACATAAAATTTCCGCCAAAACAGGGCTTCAAATTTCATGTGAAAAAACGCATTTCATGAAGAAACAAAACAACAACATACAAACAATACATACAAAATTTAGAAAAATAAGAAGAGTCGAGAAATTCAAATATCTAGGGGAATACATACAAGTAGGAGGATCTTAGAAGCTACAACATTCGGGAAGATCAGAAAAGCTTCAGAAGGCTTATATACTCACATGGTCATATTATAACAAAAGAAATATATGAAGACAGGCCAAACTCAGACATTACAATTCAGTGGTACAGCCAGAAGCATTATATGCATCAGAAACAATCACGATTGGGGCTTCAGGCATAACAGAAGCGGAAAAAGTTGAACGCAAAATCCTTAGAAATTTTTTTGGAGCAATATATAAAGACGGTATATGGATGAAAAGACCAACGAAAGAACTATACGAACATACAGATCGATTGACAGACATGATCAGAAGACGTAGATTACAATTCTATAGACATTTACAGCGAATGAACAACACTAGACTCACAAAGAGGATCTTCGATGTGGTTCGCTCAGGAGGAAGATGGGTGTGTAGGGAAATTGCCACAGGAGCCTGTGCTCCATTGCAATTAAATTAAATTAAAACCAATTGGTTCCAGGAAATAGAAGAGGACTTGAATCACGCAGGGATCAGCAAGGAAATGACACGGGAAAGGGGACAATTCAAGAACAAAATTATGAACACAAAATTTAAAATACAGAAGAAAACAGGAACAAAATGAACTGAACAAAGGAAACAGGAACACTGTGAGCGTATGAAGAGGTTTTGGGAAGAGAAGAAGAAGAAGAAGACAAATACAAACAAATACTGAATAATCATGAATAATTTGAGTTTAAAAACTGTCCTCAAGGGCAATAATGATTAATAATAATAATAAAATAAAAATAACTGGAAAACAAACGAAAAGAATAATAACAATAAAAATAATAACATTAAAATTAATATATCTGTAAATAAATCATAAGGCAAATACTATAGAATCCAATGTAAACTAAGATAATAGATCCATAAAATCATTAGAGCAAATAGAAAAGTAAGAAAACATAAAAATGCAAAGTAAATTCCAAACCAAATGTAAATGCAGGGTTAGATGGCACCAAAATGGTGACAGGCACCCATCCCCAATCATAGCTAACGCCTTTTCCTTCGACGAAGTGACTGTTGTCGAAACGTCGCTAACGGAAGTACTGATCTTGCAGAACACCCGACAAGAACTTCTGTCATCGCCCGTTTTGACGGAAGTTGTGTGACATTGTTTGCACTGCAGGTGCTGCGGCGTCAGTTGGAGCTGCTGTATCACCAGCAGCAGCAGCAGGCGGTGGACGGCGACGCGGTGCAGGCAGGAGACGAGGGCGAGACTGGGGCGTCCGACGAGGGGGTGCGCCACCCCGCGCTGCCCGCGCAGGCGCTGTACGACCCGACGCAGGTGCACGACGCCCTGAGGGAGGCCGTCGTGGTGGAGGCGCCCGCCTCCAGGAGCTCTCCTGCAGGTGAACACGCCCTCCACTATCCGAAGTGTGCTTTAAACCTTCAGCATTTTCAGTGCGATATCTTTTGTCTTAATCTGGTTAGAATTATATTCTTGGCATCATGTGAGGAACGTGTTTAGATGGAGGATGCTTGATGGTAAAAACAACCATTAACAGCATTTTGGAGCAGTAGGTGGAATCAGTAATGGAACTTTCAAAACCCTGTATGATTTATCGTTCTGTAATCAACGCTTTACCTTGCTCTGATGTATGGCGACACTAATCATGCACAGTGAATCTCGATTCCCTGATGGTAAACTGAACGCACATGTTTTAAAGACATGTTAGTATACCTGAAAAATCGTGTTATCGTTTGGTAATACTATTTATACTAATTTTTGTAGCAAAATGTAACACTAAAAGTAATTTTCGTTTCGGAGGCTCAAATTTACCTGTGTCTGTTACCATCATTTTATATATCTCCTATGCTATCATATACCGACAAAATAAAAATTAGGAAAAGAAATTTTACTATGAAGCTTGCTTGAGAAATAGCTGTCCCGAAACTAAAGTTATGCGGTGCAATTAAATAGCAATGATGCTTTGCTGTCATCAGCATAGGAAACTATGTACATATGGGTTAATAAGTTAGCATAATCCGCGTTCCTGTACTATTGCCTTACTAAAATCCCCGGCTATCCAAAATCCCATTTCTTCATCCTTGAATTCGGCATTATGTTTGGCATAAATGATCATTCTTAAACAATTTATCGTTCATAGAATTTCATTTGTTTAAAAATAAGACGTTTGTGATAGTTAAGTATTTCCAGCCTCTCGCTAGTGATAACATTGGAGTTATCTGTAGTAAAGATCAGAAGTGGAGTATCATAAATTAGTTCAGTTTCAGTTTCATGTTCTGACAATAACGGAACCTGAAAACCATTTGGAAGCGACTTTCTTTTTACTTGTGAATCTGATGAAATGATATGCAGACAGACAAATAATAGTTCGGGTGTTAAAGACATTTTGATTAAGAAGAGTAGTCGAATTTACTTGAGGACTTATTACCATAGTTTTTGGTTTCTGTCTTGGCCAAGCAGTTCTGGAAATATTTCAGTACCTATTGCCTTAACGGAACTGTCGGTTCTTCGTACTCAGTACTGTAGACCTTCTTGGGGATGACTAGGAAAGTATTGCACTTTCCACAAAACCTTTTTGTAAAGGTAGTACTTGTGTCAAAGTAGTAAAAAAATACCGTGACAACACTTCCAGAATCCTATGGAGAGTCAAAGACAGGATTATCACTCTATTTGGAAGATGTACGTAACGAGACATTATGCAGTGCTTGTTTTATTTAACTCGATTTCAAATGCCTAAAGTCGGTTTAAGAGCGACATCGATTTCTTGCGTTAATGATTGACATTGACATTGCTACCAATAGCAACGCTAATTATATTGATTAGTGTTGACCCTGTCATGAAATTGATTTACAATGCATTTTCGAGTATTTATTGCATATTCATTCATTTTGGCCATAGAGCTTCCACTTCTATTTCTTCCTTCAAAATGTTGAAATTTTTAAAGGTGCCCAAACTATGGTATTTTCCTATTTTTAATATTTTTCAATGTTAAAATTCTGTATAATCTCTATTCTACACAGTTTTCTAACAAAAGTAGTTTCTGTATACCGCACTCAAAAACTGTTTAGGTTGCGCTGTAACCACATGTCAGCTTCTTGCCCTTCTTCAGCTCGCTCATCACGCAGTAAAGGATCAAGATTTCAACATCTTTGACAAATATTCTTTATAAAGGACCACAGAATAAGCTAGAATAATACTTTCTTCTTACTTGGGGATCTTCGTGAGATGAGCAAATGCTATCATTCTATCATAATTTCAAAACGCATTAGCCAAGTTTCCTGATAGATAGTTTTTTTTTTTTTTTTTTGTCCCTTAATCTAAGGTCCCCACCCGTGTTGCGCTACATGGTTATTTTATTTCATTTTTCTGGATTGAGATCTAGGACCTAAGTTCCTTCGATGATACTAATCATTGGCAGCAGTGGCCGAAGTTACCTAGTGTTTCCTGAAGTTGATGATGTCATTGCCGGGCACTCCCAATTGCCATCATTGTATAAGAAACGTTTTCTCGGACATTTCCCTTTTAACGCTTGCATTCAGAATCGCTTTTTTTTTTATCGTCCATTAGAACTTTCCTGACACCTTCGTATCTTCCTTCCAAATGATCGGCCACAGCGTATTCGAAAGTTTCAATGACAAAATTTGGGACCCACTGTAACAACCAATCAAATGTAAAAAACAGTAATTTCCATAGATTAGACATTATTATTTTGTTAAATGATAAAATGATGGCAATGCAACTGTATTTGTGGCTTTATTGCCGTACGCGTTTCGCCTCTCATCGAGGAATCATCAGCGACGAATCTATTTTAAAATTTACATTGGATTTACAAACTTATTATATGATGGTTGACATAATTCTAAATTGATACGTTTTCTGATTATTTGCACTTACTATTTTCATTAGTGGTTTTCAGGTTCATAACCACATATCTCTACTTTTTCTCCAAAGTATGTTTTTATTACAGCCATCTGTCTTTGCTGCTGAGTACAGGATGTGACCATTGATGCAAATACTCACAATCAACAATAACAGACACAATACCCTAACTCCACAAGAAAACTGCCAAATACAAAAAGCAATAAAAAAATGGCAAGCAGGTTCTGAATGACCACATAAACTTAACAAACCAAACACTGTTCAAACTGGTAAACATACAATAACCCTACAGTAATGAAATAAACCTAATAGATACATGCACTCACACACTTACATAAGATTGGAAACAAAATAAGAAAACATCAATCCCCCCCGCAATTTTAAAACTGGCGCCGCCAGCGCACCACCGCCTTCGAAATTAAGAAAACAAGATGGCCACCGAAAACAAGTGAGTTGTAGTAGACGCAGTGTTTCCATCCTGTACTCAGCAGCAAAGACAAATGGCTGAAGTGGAAACATACTTTGGAGAAAAAGCAGAGATGTGTGGTTACGAACCTGGAAACCGCTAATGAAAATAGTAAGTGCAAATAATCAGAAAACGTATCAATTTAGAATTATGTCAACCATCATAATTATAATAAGTTTGTAAACCCAATGTATTTTTAAAAAAGATTCGTCGCTGATGATGCCTCGATGAGAGGCGAATCGCGTACGGCAATAAAGCTACAAATACAGTTGCATTGCCGTCATTTTATCATTTAATTTACTGAGCAACTGCGGAAAAATGGCCTACAACGACACCGCATTATTATTTTGCTTTCGTGGAAGCGATAACCTTGTATTAGTGCTCTCTGAACGACATAATTTGTACGTTACCAATCAAAAGAGGATTGGAGTCAGCTGCCTATGCATAATGTGTTCTCCGTGCCCACACGTGTGTTAATTGAAACAGAGCTCATGTACCGGTGGCATTTTCCTTGAAACACATTTACCCTTTTCTTAATAACATTTACCTTAAATTCTTTGAGGGTAATTTCACCTGCCAACCTATTGTTGTCCTTTTCGAATTTTAATTTTAAATTCTTTAAGCTTTTTCGGTTAACTATTCAGCAGTTGCCTTGGAAATTTATACCAGTTCCTGATTCCCTTAGCTGCAAAAGAATATTTTCCCACTCCCTTATGCCTGACATCGAGTGACAGCTTGTGGTCTTCGTGTCGATGCACTGTTGTTAATTGTTCTACCAATATCCCTGCAAGCCTCATCACCAATATACACCTCAGCGCTCTCTTCACCCCGAATCCCATCACATCAGTCATTGATTGTGCCCTGCGGTAATTTCCACAAACAAATTGTGCCGCCGTTCTTTAATCCTGTCCAATAACTGTAATTGAATCCAAAATGTTAGTCCCATACTACACCACCATATCCAAGCAATGGTCTGACCAAGATTTTGTAACGCAATTCCTTCACTTCACCGATACATGGCCTCTCCAATAGACATAGGATTTTGAAATCTTTTCCTACCACGTGGCCAATACATCCTGCTCAGTTTAGATTACTATCAAATACTATACCAAAGTATTTATCCTTCTTCAATCCTACAATCCCTACAATAACAATAACCGTTAGTTTTTTGTCTATGTACCCAATAATCTGACTCTTCTTGGCCTTTGTATCCTGCCCAGCTCAATCTGCAGCTTTTCAGTCTTCTCCAGTTTAGTTTATATTATATAAAATTATGACATCTGCGAACAACCTAACATTTGAGTGTAAGCCATTAATACAGCAATTTGGTAGAATTGCGTTCCAGTACGCTATCCCGTGGTGCCCCTATTTTCAATTCCACATCTTTTGAATGCTGGAATAAATTGCGAACACTTCACTTCCAGTGAAATATCAAACAGTAATGCTTTTGTGTAACCATAGACTTTGAATGTAGTGGAAAGTTCATTTTAAGCTTCATGTTGCTACACTTCAGCAAAAACTTTTGCTCAGGACTAAAATGTAGAAAAATTGTTTCCTACTCAAACGATACATCAAACCACTGTACGAGGTGAAGACAATATTTCATGAAATGCAGATTTGATTCTTTTGGCTCTTAACAGGAATTGTACTGATTTCTGTTTCTGACAACTTCCCTTGGCCGGAGGCTGGCTTTTCCCCATTTCACTGGATTGTTGGTGGAACAATCAGGTAAGAAATACTGCACTGCATATTTGCTTTCTTCGTTAAATCACGCTTAAATGGTTATGTATCGCCTATGTTCATTGTTGTTATAGTCCTGTATGTTTTCTTCTTTTAATGTGCTCTGTGTTGTCTAAGTAATTTGAGGTTTTTATGTTAATCTTGTATTTCATTACTATATGTGCTTTAAAGGCAGCACAGGTCCATAAGTTTTTGCTGAACTTGTTTCTTTCTTTCCTTTTTTGTTAATTTCTTTTTCTGGAACTGGCTCTTTTGCTTAAGGAAAAACACATTTGTCGTCTTGATTATACTTCTGCCGACATCTGTGTGGTAATACGCAATGTGCTTGAACAAAGATGTTTGTTCGGTTTCTACAGTTTCCACAAATGTGAATTCAGTTTCGAATTCTGATACAGTTTGTATCACATATTGTGTTTATTGGCTCACTAACCAGCATAAGTCTGATGCATGAGAATTATTCTGTGGAGCAAATATTTAATCTTTGCCATTCTCTACACTGAAAAAGTATCTCAAAAGTCTATAAAGTACATATTAATTATGTAATTAGAGACAGTTATGTGCGGAAATTCTCTGTGCTTTCAATTTCAGTGTATGTAAGGGTATAAAGAACTGTTCTGCGATTGACGGAACAAAATAAGAAATAGATAGGGGGCGACGTCACAGTCAACGAGGCACGGGTATAACGTTACAAGTTTACCTCGTTAGCATGAAATGTGAGTTACAACTTATGACAACTTATTCAATTCTTGAATCGCCAAAAATAGTATTGGAGAAGAACCCTAAGTAGAAACTGAGAAATGGTAATTAATAGCTGATTTCGGTAGCGGTGAAATATAAATTAGCCATGAACTTTACAGCCAAGAGAAACATTAAGAGCATAGTTTCTGCGGTAACTAAGGCTAACTAGCCACCTAAGTACAATGATAGAACCATGAGCTTTCATCCGGTATTAAAATGTAAACCAAACGTAATGATTAAACACAGTGAGAGTTATTTAAATGGTTTAAAATTATTTATAGGTTATGTTAATATTAGCTTTGGTCAGACCATTGCTTGAATATGGTAGTGCAGTATGGGACACACATTTTGAATATGAAATGCAGGAGTGGGAGAAGGTGCAAAAAAAGGCTGCTAGATTTGTTTCTGGAAATTACCACAGAATGCAATCAGTGACAGATATAATAAAAGAGCTGAAATGGGATTCATTGGAAGGCAGGAGGAGGGTGAAGAGGGTCACGGGAGTGTGGTGATGAGGCACGGAAATATTTTGGTGTAAAAATTAAAAGTAATGCATGGAAAGGAAACGATATCCATGACCACAAGCTGGCACTCGATTTCAGGCATAAGGGTGTATGAAGATTTTCTATTTCAGGTAAGGGTGGCAGGGATTGGAATAAGTAAATAAGAGAAATGATGAATAATTTACCAAAAACGTTAAAGGAAAATTAAATATTAAAATTTGTAGAGGGCAAATTTAAGTGTGTGCAGGAAAGGGGGAAGATGGGCGTGTACGGAATTTACCACAGGAGCGTACGCTACATTGAAATTTTAATTAAATAAATATATTAAAAGCCATCATGCTTCTGTTTTATTTCTGGAATGGAAACTTTGTGCTTGACTTCTTTGTGGCGGTGAGGGTATTTGGTTAATGTGCTCCTTTAAATAATAGGCATTAAAATATTTTTGTATCATGTTTACCATATATACAATAAATTGATCAACAAGCATTAGGCATCCTTCGTAAATTGTGTGGTAAGTTCTGAACATGGCATCAAGTTTAAAAATCTATTTATTCAGCATGGCAGTGCATGCTTCTGAAAGATGGAATAGAAAAAATGCATGTGACTTGGCTTGGGAGGAGATGTGTGTAGCTTTCCTTTCCAGTAACACATGCCAACTTTCCAGATCTAACATTCTACGACAGAGGAGAAAGTGTCGAAGATCTTGAAAGCCGCTCTTCAATCGAGAAAAGAAGTTCCAGCGGGGCAAAATTTCGGCGAGGTCGGGTCACGATCTGGGACTACATCGCAGAGAGAGATCCAGAAGAGATGTCGCGGCGCTATCCCGAGTCCTACCTCATACAGCAGTACGTTAACGACAGCAGGAGCGGCAGACACTACTCCGTCGATGACTCTGACTCCCTGCAGAGAGCAGTCGAGACCCAGTTTGGGTTGCTACTCAAGAACTCTGCCAGGAATCCAAGTTCAACATACACTGTCTCCTCCAGCTCTCCGTACTTGACTATTCCGAGTGCTGACAGCATTAATGAAAACCATGGCAAAATCCTCTTTGACCAAAATCAGCAGTCATATTATGACCACGGACTAGTGAATCAAATCGCCAATGTAAAATCAAGAAAACAGTGGTCATATGATGATGTCACTGACGCTAACCACAGGAGAAACTCGCCGCAGTCTGTTCCATCGCTCAAGAACTGGGAGGATGCTTCTGAATATTCAGATTCTATTGGAAATTCAAGTCCGTTATCATTTCATGTTGCCGACAATTTGCACAATTATGGCAGCACAGCCGAAAATAGACCTACCTTTGTTGGACGCATTAGATCCCAGGGTCCTCACGCTACACAGGGCAATGAAGAAATAAATCCAACAACTGAGAGGAATGGCCAACATTTCAACGTGCCTGCAGGTGCGGATGGTTTACATAAATCTATTACGGACATTCCAAGCATAGAAACCTTACACAGAGAATATCCATTCCAGAATTCACAAGGTTATACTGGTGACAAAAGGCCAGATCAGTCGCAACAAAGAGACAGCATTGACTTGGAAAGCACAGTTCCATTATCATCCGATTTCTCACGTCGTTCAAATTTCACTCTTTTGTCATCGTTCGTTAACACAGATGGCACAGAAACGAATCGATTTCCTGGAATCAGTGATCGTTCTGGACTCGAGCGATCTTTCCACGGTCAGAGTAATGTCGATGAGTCTAGTATGACTACCAGACTGGGCCACGAAACATTCACGCACTATATCGAACCCACAGCTGATAGTCTGCTTCGCGACGTGCCTCAGCTGGGAAGTAAGACAGAGGAAACGAGTGAACCTGCGACAGTGATCAGGGACAACTACGAACGTCGAGTTGCATCACAGAATGAATCCGAGGATCAGCGGAAATATCCGGAAGCCACAGTAACCAGTTACAGACATCCGAATCGTCAACTGGGCGAACCCTCCTTCGATTGGTACCACGGTCTACAAGATGGCGAGTCAAATGTACCTTCATTGAATCACAGGGCACGAGGACAAATTAAAGGTCGGTTTCAACAGGTGACTGGGAACACCTTTTCAGGAGGAGTGCACAGGGGAGTGTTGGAGCGGACGAACGTTGGTGGGTTGCCTCCAGTGGCCGTCGGCGGCAGCAAGGAGGCGGCGGTGCTGCAGCAGCTCGTGCGAGGAGGCGGCGAGGCCAAGGCGCTGTCCAGCCCGCCGGCAGGCGTCTCCAAAGAGCAGCTGCTCCTCCAGCCTCTCAGTCCTGCTCGCGTCACAGGTCAGTCTCTGCTCCTTGAGAAAAACGATGACTGTTCGAAATTTGGAAACACCTTAAAACTGTCAAGTTTCTCAGTTTCTGCAGGTTTAATTTTAACAGTATCAGACAAAACAGTGATTTGCTGAGGTAGAGCGTTTTGCGGGATTGCGTTTGTAGATTTATAGAAATTAATATTTTTATGGAATATTTGTAGTCAGGAGATTTTTTTTTTAATTTAATTTAATTGCAATGGAGCACACGCTCCGGTGGCAATTTCCCTACACACCCAACTTCCCCCTATCCTACACTCACCTACATTTGCCCTCTACAAATATTAACTTTAAATTCTTTTAACGTTTTCGGTAGGTTATTCATCATTCCCCTTGGTAACTCATTCCAATCCCTGACACCCTTACCTAACAAAGAAAATCTTCCCACACCCTTGTGCCTGAAATCGAGTGCCTGCTTATGGTCATGGTCATCTTTTCCCTTCCATGAACTACTTTTCATACCTACTGCAATATCTTTCCATGCCTCATCGCCAGTATACGCCCTGTACACTCCCATTACCCTCCTCATCCTCCTCCTGTCTTCCAATGAATCCCATTCCAGCTCCTTTATCATATCTGTCACTGATTGCATTCTGCGATAATTTCCAGAAACAAATCTAGCTGCCCTTCTTTGCACCTTCTCCAACTCCTGTATTTCATGCTCAAAATGTGGGTCCCATACTACACTACCATATTCGAGCAATGGTCTTACCAAAGTTTTGTAACCCAATTCCTTTACTTCTCTCGTACTTCCACGGCCATCTTTGTTCATGATTAATTGACTTTCGGGTTACCTAAGCTTTCGGCTGCTATCCTCCAGCCTTCGTCAGAGATACTGTTTATGTTGACATAGCAACGAGCGCCAAGCATCGCAGAGTAAGAGGCCGCTATCTTCGTTGATGTTGTTGGTGTTTTTTAAAATTTCTGCTGCCTCTTTCACCCGTCGGGGCCACCACTGGTCTTCTCTCCACAGTAGCCTCGTTTCCTGAAATTTTACTTCATTCCCGGCCTCTTACTCTGCGATGCTTGGCGCTCGTTGCTATGTTAACATAAACAGTATCTCTGACGAAGGCTGGAGGATAGCAGCCGAAAGCTTAGGTTATGAAATAAACAACGCGGCAAAACACGAAAGTCAATTAATCATGAACAAAGATGGCCGTGGAAGTCTAAGGAACCAATTCCTTTACTTCTCTCGTGTATCCCCTCATCACTCTCTCCAACAAGTGCAGAATTTTGAAGCCTTTTCCTACCACCTGTCCAATGTGTCCTGCCCAGTTAAGCTTGTTATCAAATGTAATGCCAAGATATTTACATTTTAACTTTTCAGCAAGCAATTCTTTCCCCACCTCATATTCATAATTAAACTTTTGTTTTTTATTTGTGTATCTAATTAGCTGACTCTTCTTTGCATTTATCTTCTTCCCATGTTCACCAACCCAACTAGATATCCTGTCCAGATCACCCTGCAACTGTTTACAGTCCTCTATCGTTTTGATCCTTTTATACAGCACTATGTCATCTGCAAACAATCTAATTTCAGATAGTAAACAATCAACACAATTATTCATTAGAATAATGAATAGCAATGGTCCCAATACGCTACACTGCGGCACTCCCATTTTTACTTCCACTTCCTTTGATACAGCATTTCCCACCCTAACTTTCTGTTTTCTACCTTTTAAAAATTCTTCTACCCAGCAAATCACTTTCTCATCCAATCCAACAGTTTTTATCTTATTTACTATCATTTTTATTTTCAGGGGTCACACAGCTATTTTGAATAAATATAATTGTTTAGGTATTCTAGAGACTTCGAAAGTCATTGTAGGGTGCCGCCAGTGCAGTACAATATAGCTGACTTCTTGATTTTCGTTTGTTTCGGTCATGCTTTCAGAATGGCAGCAAAGAAGTGTATGTTTGTGTGTGCGTGCGTGTGTGTGTGTGTGTGTGTGTGTGTGTGTGTGTGTGTGTGTCGTAGCTATCATGTGGCAGAATTGTGACTTTAGGGATGAAATTTTGATGTCCTCATCAATGACGTAGCTATGTAAACAGGGGCCCCGGTGCAAAAAAATATTTTGTGCCCTCAGGCCAGATGTTCGACCTTTAGCTCCACCAAGTCTTGTAAGGTTAGCTGGTAGGGGCCCCCTGAGCTGCGCTTGGAGGCCCCCTGAGCTTGGGGGCCATTGTGCACGGCATCGCCTAGCCCTCCGATAGCTACGCCCCTGGTCCTCATCCATTAGACACGGTCAAACAATTCAACCATAACAGTGGTGTGATGTTTTTTACATGAATTGTGAATAAATGCCATAGAACTGTGAACTTTACAATCTGTGTGGTACCATTTTATGAAAGTTGACATTTCTGTAATGCACTTTCACTCAATTAATTTGCTGCACGCCAACCTTTTGTTGCCCGAGTGGACGGCGGAAGATCTGAATGAAGCAGAGAAGCACAGCACGGCCTCTTCCCGTCTCCATCCCTCCCTTTCCGGTCTTCATTACGCTGATGAATGTGAATGATCATAAAAGAAATTATACCACTGGAGAAAAGAGGTTTTAATTCCTTTATTTTTGTAGGTGATGAGGCCATTTGAGGAGTGACAGACCAATAGGTACAGAGAGGTCTGAATTGGTGGATCACCAAGATTAGATATTATGGATTGACTGTGAGTAATAGCAAAAGTGCGACGTGGGTTATAGTTTATATTCTGACACCCTTTGCTAACTAACATCATTTCTTCCTAATTGAGTGGCTCCGATTTACTGACACTGTCAAACTTTTACACTAATACACTATGTCTTACCTCGTGCGACAAGAATACGCTCTGACAACAACTTCAAAAATAATCCGAAAATAGCTAAGATGTGCGCTAGTGGATTCTTAATCTAATGAGAGCACAAATACCTGAGAATGTATAAAAAACTACTATTTATGCAAGAAAGATCCTCTCCTTACGAACACTAGCTCTTTTCTAACTAACATTACGATAATATAGAGGAAATATCAGAAACGTTTCTCAATGTTTGTGCCAATTTAACAAAGCTCAATGGTCAATCTTACTAGATGATTATTATATCCCTGCACCGAGTGAAGACGAGCTCTCAACTTGTACAAATGATCGAAACTTTATAGCCATAATATCTATAATTATTTTTCCCAGTACAAAACAGAGGGAGGTGCGGAAATTTTCCGTTACCTCGAAGAAGTTGTCAAGTTATTTATTATTGTTTATTTGTCGTATAGATAATCAACTAATATAATACATATAAATATATACAACGAATATAACGTTATTAGCATCTACAATTTGATCTTCAGTTGTTTCAGCCATCCTATGAAGGAAGTTGTAGCACTGAAAGCGTCTAAATGCGGTGCATCATACTTGCTTAGAGGGCATGCTCCACACTCTGGGAAGGAGCCCTGCAGTCACAGGCAGGAGAATCCTGAAGACCCCACTTATACAGCATGGCGTTGCATTTGGCGTGACCTGTTCTTAGGCGATTTAGTTTGACCCACTGGTCTCATTTTAGATGGAATCCTGGAAGTCCAGTTTTAGGATCTTCAATACCTTGATATTTCATAGATTCAGGGTTTCAGCTTTGTCACAATTTTTCCTTGAATTAAAAGTCAGATAGGTATGGTCAGGATGGTGTAGTTTTACCCACTCACGTGCCTTTGCTTCTTGGCGTCTTACCTCTGGAATGTGGTATGTTGCTGATCAGGTGTAACCAGGGGACTGGGGATTATTTTTGCGTGCCATTTATTACTCTAATACACTCGTTCAAATAGACTTCCATTTTTCTAGTGTGAGCACTACATTGCCACACTAGAGCACAGCACTTAGCAAAAGAGTAAACCACGGTGAAGGCGGTTGTTCGTACTGATCCAGCATCAGCTCCCCACGAGGTATCTTCATGATGTTGTTCCGTGTTTCAAGTTTCGAAATTGTGTTTTATAGGTGTTGTTTGAACGGTGAGGAACGGTGTAAGGTGATGCCAAGGTATTTATGTTTCACTCTTTGGAGACAGAAGTTCGCTTTGAGCTGCTGAAGTAGAATGCAGAATACTTCTGTGTTCATCAGGTTTTGACACAGTCTCCACAACATATAGCACACATTCAAGGTTTCTAAGTCATTTGAGAGAGTGCTTTCACCTTCTTCTAGTGTGGCAGTTTGGACAGCGATAGCTAAGTCGTCAGCGTAGCAGAATTTATTGCTGGTTGTTTCGGGCATGTCACTGGTGTGAAGAGCAATGGGGCTAGCACTGACCCATGAGGAAATCCATTTTATATTGTAAACACTTTCTCGTGCTGGCTGACGCCACACCTGACAACCAATCATAGATCGAACTGTGATAGACCGGCTACTATTTTTCTCGTTCTACTACCACCGAGAGTAGAACTTTAAGTGTATAGGAAACATACTGTCATGTAAGCGCTATAATGCGTAATTAATACAGCAGATGGTTATGTATAGGTTTTTACATTTATTCTTTTATGTACATGATAATCAATTAACAATCCATTAGGCCGACCATTTCCTTGTTCTAGCCTGGTTAGTTTTAGCTTTTTGACTAATGCCAGAGAACAACATCTCCGATAACTTCCCATTAGGTTATGTATCGCCGTCTAAGCAGGCTGACTCCCATTGTGACGCCCAGCTGTGCTACGTTGACTGCCGGTGTCAGGTCGGCTCGCCGCTCGCTCCTGACCTCTCACTGTGGTTGCTCCCGGATGGGATGACGACTATCCCACCATTTGGCTCCTTGCTGCGGTCATTCTGGCCTGGTCTCGCAGTTTCTTGCGTGAAACTGCTGGGCGTTT
This sequence comes from Vandiemenella viatica, assembly GCA_031002005.1. NCBI lineage: Eukaryota > Metazoa > Arthropoda > Insecta > Orthoptera > Morabidae > Vandiemenella > Vandiemenella viatica. The sequence goes on along the minus strand of CM061914.1, from coordinate 11,632,999 downwards.
GGGCCTGCTATGCATTTCATCTTCCCACGAGTTTACACATTCTTTCTGACTCAACTGTTTTCAGTATCTGTCGCAACTGACCTACCTCCCTATGCTTCTTTGTAAAATCCTCTAACTCCCAATAAAACCCTAGACATATTGGTCCACTACACCTTTATCAGTTGATCCGATATACTATGTCTTTTTAAAGGAAGCATCCCGGTATTCGCCTGGAGTGATTTTGGGAAACCATGGAAAACCCAAATCTGGATGCCCGGACGGGGATTCGAAACCGCGCGTCACCCACCACGCTCGGTGTAACGGATCCATCTCTAACTCCACACGAGGTGGGAAGATGAGTATGCTTGCCTTATTTTCAACAATGAATTTTTTATTGTGCGTTTGTCGCTGCTTTCTTTAACTTCAAAACCATCGTGAATTAGTATTGGCATATTGTTGTCACAACAACTGACTTTTCGTACCTAGAGCCTTTCTTTTTTTTTTTTTTTTTTTGAGACTCTTAGAAAGAGAGTTGCAACGGAAGTAATTAAAGGCCTCACGTATCACATTTTTAACACATCCTTGTAACGAATCACTAAGACACACCGTCCTTCTTGAGCGTCCTTACCTTTCTGAGTAATCTCTTGAATTCACGCGTATACCACAGCGGATCGTCCCACTCCTTTTACTGTCCATTTCAGATATCAATGTACATACATTCCTTGGAAATACATATAAATCGATGCCACATGTCTTCACGGTGGCTTTTGTGAATTTGAAGGTATGGTGATTATTCTTTCGATAAGTTCTACAACACTCCTTTGAGGCTTTATCAAATCTGTACATAATCCGTTCGTTTCCCCTTTTTCGCTCAGTTATTGATTTTACGGTTGCAGTTACCGCTTTGTGGTCACTTCCCCCTGTAGTCGGTGAAATGTCAGTGAATAATTCTAACCACAAGATCTAAAATGTTTTCACTGTCGTTGTGACGCCGCGTTGGTTCTACCCAGCTGCTCGAAATCGTGATCTGAGAACAGGTCGAGAATGACTTCAGACGCTTCCTTATCTCTGCCACTACCAACGTGAATATAATAATTATACACATACTTGACGCAAAGTTTTCACTGTTACAAGAACGCTGATTCCCTAACAAAAATCGCAACACTAGAGCTATAGGTTTGAAGTATCACAATAATGTACCAATGTAAACATATAGCAACAATATAAATCCAAAGCTCTCTACAATGTTTCCTCGTTCTTCCGACTAGAAGTGCGCTCTGCCATAGAAAGTCGGAACTAACAGGCTAGTGAGAGCAAGAAGGAAAACATTCCTAGAATATTTTCTTTTTGCATGTCACTCAAATTTTAAAAGCTTGTTTTAGCCCAATAGAAGTCGAGGAACTTTTTACTGTATAGGTCAATAGATGGAGATTGGTTTAACGAATGAAATGCCTATCTCAGTTTAAAACGGTCAAAAAGTGGAATTTTTTTCCTTCTGCATCTCACAAATTCAATCAATCCAGTCGACATAAGGAGGGTTGAAATCACCTCCTAGTATTATAACATGATCCTGAAAACAACGAGTGATATTATTAACATTCAGGTGGACTGTAGAAGGAGGTTATGACAAATTTTGTGCTTCTGTTTAGTGTAATCCATATGATTTTGCAGACCGTTTCAAAGTCTATCTCATTGCATGCGAGGTATTTACTGACATCTATAAGTACATCAACACCATGAGAGTGTAATCTATAAGTACACCAACACCATGAGAGTGTAATCTATAAGTACACCAACACCATGAGATGTCGCGTGTAGACCGAGCGAGTATCGAACTTACCCACTGTCGGTCCGTCCTAGCGTCTGCTTACTGTCGGCTGAGGTATTTCTGGTTTCCAGACGGCAGCTGTAAGCTTCTGGCTAGGATAAAATACATGCACACACAGACTTAATTTGCTTAAAATCAGGATGCAGGTGATCCGTGAAATGATAGGAAGAGTTGTGACTTCTTGATTTATTGTTGAAAGTGGAGGTATGGTACAGCTACATGTAATTGATACATAAAATCGGCGTTTTCCGATATTGGAATGGTGGACCATAGGATCCAAAACTAACGCAGAATGCGTTCCGAGCCAGCAGAGGGAGAATGGTAGAAAAATGCCTAGAATTGGCCTATTTGGCTGGTAACAGGTCTGCCCGACGAAATTTCCCATCACGGACTGTGGCGAATCGAGCGCGCAAGAAGGCGTCCTCGGTTATGGAAGGTGGGGAAAGCCTTCCTCTCATTGGCTGCTTGTCACGACGAACATGCGTGTGGTTCACGTGTTCATAGTGTGTAAGCCTCGTGTACCAGTCGTGCTGGTTGAGTTTTCCACAGTAAGGACAGCAAGACCAGCGGCCTTACCGCCGGTGTCATATAGTAGCGGTGTAGTCTTCATACTACTGCGCTGGCTTGGAAACACTCTGCCTTAATTACCACTAAAATCTATACTACAAATCTATACTAAAATCTGCTCCGCGACAGCTCGGCCGCTCGGGAAAGATTTTTCGGCGTTCTCACAGATGAAAAATCTTCCACGAGTGTCAATACCAAATGAAAAATTACCAAGAACTAAAATCTACAACACTTATACTTATAGAATTTAATAATACACCAGAAATGTTGCTAAGTTCATATTACACCCATAATAAGAATCCCCTACTAATGCTCAACGCCTGCGTGATCTGGAGGTTCGTGGTTGAGGATCTGGTACCTCCAGACTACGCTGAGGCACTGTATCATCACGCTCAAAAACTACAATGTCATCTTCTTCATCTGTTTGTATCTCCACATCCCTATGTAGAGGTCGTCTGGACTTCACATGCCGAACATGCCTTAGTTCTGTTACGTTAGATGGGGTCAAGACTGTATTATTAATACAAATCCTGCTACAGCACTGATCTGTACTGCGCCAGATATATTTGAAATACTCTCGGCATGTCTTGCAATGTCTACAGAAGCAGAAGATGACAATTACAGCTATAAAAATTATGCTAACATAAGAAATAATGGAGAATGTTGACATATGGTATAAATTTGTTTTTAATTGTTCTTGTTTAGATATTTCCTCCTGTAGCTCCTCAATTTTGAAACCGGCTACTGTTAAATCACTGAGGTGTTTACCAATAGGTTCGATGTTCCAATTTAACGGGAGCTCCGTAATATTGATAATATTGACTTTTTCACTATTTACTATACAACAATCTAACTCTAACTTAAAATTAGGAATTATATCTTGACTGGTTACATTGGTTCTGAGGGTTAACTCTGACTGAATGAGCATCTGGGCCCCATAACCTCGGCATTTGTTGGAAAACTTTAACTTCCCGGTCCCCTTAAATATGACGTCTGTGGGATGCCCGTTATTGCATAAAATAGTTAAGCCCTCATCTCTTGGGGCAACAAAAATCCAGTCAATATGGCCAAGGGCGGTCCAGATGCTGTGATTCAGAACGACCACTTTCCTTACACAATCAGGAGGAATCGCCCGAATCGGTTGTAAGAGTTGCACCTCACAAGGGGAACCATCTTGGGTAGCTTGCAATATGAAATTTTGTTTGCAAATACTTAAAGTGTCTGTCATTTGTTTACATTTTAATTGTTCATTGTCCAGTTTGGCATAATGTCTTTTGGATTGATCAATGAATAAGAATTCTTTCTCAGCTTGTAAAAACAAATAGTGACCTTGTTCACTTACTTCTATAGGTAACGGAAGTATTCTGTATAGATCGAACTCATTATTTTCAGCAAAAGGTACATTTAACACATAAGTCAGAATATTCTTATACAAGAATACATCGATATCAATTATTCTTAGGAGCAAGTAACCATTTTCCTCAGTCAACGGAATCTGAAACTTCTTGTCCCTTGTCGTTCCTAATTAGATTTAAATACTGAACAACTTGTACTGGATTAATAAGGTGTGGTTGACGTAATCCGCTTTGGGAATTAACAATAGCATTGACTAAGAGATCGTACTCCCGTGGAATGCCCTGGACAATGGCTACTACTCGAAATAAATGTTCATTACTTGAGACCATTATTGACAACCGTCGAAAGGCGATATCGGTATGATTAGCAAAATTTTGGACATAAGGTTGCCATTTTTCTCATACCATTCATTAGAACTTCTTGATTTCGGCTTACACTCGCCACTGAATGATTGAAGTTCGACAAAAATGTTTTCACAATTGTGAGCTGCTCTTTGTTAAGTTTTAGCAGTTTCAGCTGCTCAGTCTCTACAGTGTTTATCTTGGATTTGTAGTACTCAAAATCACCTGCGGCTTGGCTGATGATTTGTTAATTGCCCGATTAGTTTCTGGGAGTGTTTGGTGTTGTTTATGTGCCATAGTACTCTAGAGCCATTTCATTACACTCGTATACTGACAGGTTGAGCTCAGCTAATTTGTTTTTGCAAAACGCTATAGATCGCGTTGAATAATGTTCTACCTCATTCAGTTTCTCCCAAGTTGAAATAGCTTAATATCCGCCAAGTGACCGTTGATAGTTGTATACGCTGGCGGTAATCGTAGTACAGACCAGGTGAGTGCGCATAATTCTCCACTTGAAAATCTTGAAATGCAATGGCCAGAGGAGGAATAACAGGAGGTAGCGTAGCCGAATGATCTGCAAAATAGAATAACATCCCTTAGAGGTTTGTCTGAATTCCCTACGGAATATATTATACTAGCATAGTGAGCGACGTGTTGGCAATGTATGTATTGTGTGTTGTATGAGGCGCGGAGGTTTTGAGATATCGTTGTCGGTCGGGCCGAGTGCACGCGGGGCCTTTTCGCAGTCGAGTCCAGCTGACGCTCCGCATAGCCTTATCAGTGGCGGCCTTGCCCTATCGCTTGAGGCTGCTACGTGAGCCCGGCGGCCAACGTGGTCTCTTGCTGTTATATGTGACGTGTGGGGCCAAGCCCCCGAGCACGTGCGTTTGTTGACATACCGACCACGTGGCTGTGTTTACCAATAACTTCTGTCCTATTAATCGTTTCGGAGCCCCGTTTTCCGCTATTTGCTTGGCTTGGACACTGCTATTAGGTTTTGCTTGTGGGGCCAAAGACTAAAATGATTATTTATATGGTTTCAAACGATTAGCGTGTACCTTCTCTCGTTTATATCGACCTCGCTGAATAACCACGTGCGGAAGGTCAAGTTCCAATATTTTAAATGGGCCAACGAAAAGGGTTCCTAGTTTTTGGCTTCGTCCTCTGCGGATTGACTCGTCCTTGAGGAGAACTCGATCCCCAACCTTAAATTCAACGGCGTTTTGGGTCCTATCATAGTATTCCTTATTTTTCTCCTTGACCGCTTTGTTAATTTCCCTGGCTCGCTTGTGTAAGTTTTGTAGCCTAGCCTTCACCTCTGTAGCATAATCTTCATATGACTTCGGCAGGGTCTCTTTGCAAAACGCCTGGGATGTTAAGCACGCGTCCAAACAATAGTTCAAAAGGTGAGAAACCTGTAGCTGAGTGAATATTAGTATTTATTACAAAGATAGCAAATGTGACCCAGGAATTCCAGTCTAGCTGATCGTTATCTACGTAGTGTCTAAGGTATTCTGCGATAGTGCGATTCTGTCGTTAGAGTGATCCGTTGGACTATGGTGAATATGCTGAGGTATGGATTTTCTCTATTTTTACAAGTTGGTACACTTGTTTTAGGGTGTCGCAAATGAAATTTCCTCCGTTATCACACAAAATTTGCGATGGTATGCCATAGTGTAGTATGATTTCCTCGAAAAGAGCTTTGGCAACAGTGCGCGAGTCCTGTGAGGGGATTGCAACCACTACCATAAACTTCGATAGACTATCTTGGAATGTGAGTAAGTATTTATTACCTTGGAGGGAAACAGGGAATGACCCGACAATGTCAATAGCACATCTTTCAAAGACTCGTTCTGGTGCTTGGGTTAATACAAGCGGCATCTGTGTGTTACACGTTGTTAATTTATTCTGTTGACAGCTATGGCAGTTCCTAATATATTCTCTGATATCCTGCTCCATACCCTTCCATTGTATGTATCTTTTCATCTTTTCTATTGTTTTGTTAACACCCGAATGCCCAGCCAGAGGTGAGTTGTGGCATTCCCGTAGGATTGCTTGTTTTTCTGTCTCATCGAAATCAGGAAATTCATTCTCTGTAGTCTGTATCTGTGCTTCGACCCTTTGTATCTGAGTGTGTGTGTGGAATTAGTGATCTCTGAGGTATCCATGTCTTCACAAGTATTATCATCTTCATTGGTGGGAGTACCTGGAACTGGGTGAATTTCTCTGATTCAACTAAGGGCGTCAGCATTCGAGTTTGCCTTTCCACGTTTATAAATCAACTGGAAATTGTACTCAGAGTGTTTCAATCGGAATTTCAGCAATCTAGAGGATGGATCATTGACATTAAAAATCCACAACAATGGCTGGTGTTCGCTTATTATCTTAAAATGAGTCCCAAATATATAAGGACGGAATACCTTCCATCCCTACAAACAGGCAGGACATTCGCGTTCGCTCACAGTGTAGTTCCTTTCTGCTTTATTCAACGTCCTCGACGCGTAAGCTATAGGTAAATCTTCTCCTATTTTTCCTTGCTATAAGATAGTACCGAGGCTTTCTCCATTGGTATCGACAGTAATTAAAAACTCCTCCCAAACCGTGGGTATTGTAATACAGGTAGAGTAATTAATTTCTCCAAGGATTTGGAATGCCTGTTCAGCCTTTGGGTTCCATTCGAATTTGACGTCCTTCTCGAAAAGATCATATAATGGCTTTGCAATTTTACTGTAACTTTCAATGAACCTTCCATAATAACCAGTGAGACCTAGAAATGTTTTGAGTTGCTTTGTGGTTTCCGGCTGAGCGTAATTTTTAACCTTTTCAGTTTTCTCAGGATCTGGAGAAACTCCTGAACTCGTTATCTTATGGCCTAAATAGATAATCTCCTTATGAAGGAACTCACATTTAGCTGGTTCCAATTTTAAGATGTGTTTTCGGAGCCTAGAAAAGACTTCTACCAACCTTTCCTGATGTTCGTCCAAACTACTGCCATAGATTAAAAGATCATCTAAATATACTAATGCCTTTTCTCCATGGACATCAAAAAGAACCTGATTCACCAGTTTCTGAAATGTACTACCCGATGTGGACAAACCCATGGGCATTTTTAAAAATTGAAATTTTCTCTTGCTAGTACTAAAGGCGGTCATCTCTCTATCTTTCTCATCAATTAGCACCTGGTGATTGCCTCTCTCCAAAACGAGTGTAGAAAAGTATTTAGCTTTACCTAAGGAGTCCAAAATCTCTCAGATTAGGGGTATAGGGAAGGTTGATCCTACAGTAATTTCATTGAGTTTCCTAAAATCTACGATTACCCGATATTTTTGCTTTCCACTGGCGTCTGCTTTCTTGGGAATTAAAAGTATAGGAAAATTCCAACCACTGGTTGATTCTGTAATGATCCCCTGTTCTAACAAGTTATTAATCTCTTCAGCTAATATGGGCTTTAAAGCTTCAGGTGTTCTGTACGATCTACAGTTAATAACAGTTCCTACTGCTTCAGGTTTAAGTTTGATTTCATGTCTCACTGTGTCTGTGTGCGTAAGCTTATCACCTGGAAGGAAAAATAAATCATTGTATAATAGGCATAATTCTGTAATGGCCTGTCCTTCCTCTGGGTTAATATGTTCGAGTCTCAAATTCTCTTTAAACAAGTTAGCACGTGACTTTGTTTTGGCTGGCCGCTGCGCCATATGATCCGGCTGCTTATCAACATGACGTATGCGTGGTGGGTTGGACGTGTCAACATCAGCTTACAACTCAGCGTACGGTTGTGTTTTCAAAGCTGTGTAGTAAAATTCTACTTCCTCCTCTCTAGTATTCAAAACAGGAATGATACACTCGCCGTTTTTTACTTTAACAATTGATTCGGGTACGTGGACACCGGAAATTAGTCATTATTCCAAATATTGAAAGAACCAGGCTTAGACGCAAAACTCTTACGTTAATAAAACAAACACTAACAGATACAAAGTCCAAAATAGAGAAATTATCAGAACCCTTCTTTATTAAAACAGGGCTACGACAAGGAGACGGACTCTCTCCGTTACTGTTCAACTGCGTCCTCGAAAAAGTGTTACAGGAATGGTGGAAACAAAATCAATCCTTGGAATTGACCAGCCAATATATTAGGCAGAAGAAAATTAAAGATAGATTGCCTATCATTGGCAGACGACTTAGCAAACACTCGTGCAATCGCAATAGCCCCAAAATAGATCGAACTCTTGAAAAAAAAAAAAAAATAGTGGAGAAAGTGGGTCTGCAGGTTTCATTTGAGAAAACAGAATTTATGACCTGCAATAAAGAAGCAACAAAATACATGGAGACAAAATATGAAAAAATCAAACGTATCCCATACTTCAAGTATCTCGGCGAAACAATTCATGAGAATGGAACCGAAGCAAAAGCTAATGAAATTAGATGCCAAAAGATGGAAACAGCTTATTGCCTAACAAAAAACATCTACAACAAAAAATTCATCTCCAAGCACACAAAACTGAGATTTTGCTATACATTTATTAAACCAGAATGTGTTTATGCATCAGAAACATTTATTTTGAACAGGAAAAAAGATATACAAAACATTGAGAAAAAAATGGCAAATGCATAATGAAAATTTTGAGTCCAAAACTCACAGGACACCAATAAAGACTCAAAAGTAATCAGGAAATTTTACAATATGCAGACATTCACAGTGATATTAAAAAACGTCGACTAAAATTTTACGGACACATCAAAAGAATGAACCCTAACAGACTGGCAACATGAATAGTTTAATTCTGTGAAAACCGAAGTAAATAAATATCAGATACAATGAAATGGATTTGAGAAATCAAGAAAGACCTCAAATTAGCAGGAATTGATGCAGAAGATATCGAAAATTCACAAGTGGCAACTGGCAAGTTGACCGGGAGGAAAGACCTCGAGCAACATGGTCAGATGAGAGAAAAGAAGCCCACAGCAAGCGTATGAAGGAAACATGGGCGCAAAGGAAAGCGATCAAACACTTTTGAGTACTTTGCGTAGTCCTAATGGGCTTAACCGCAAATAATAATAATAATAAATCGTGCAGTCCTCCATATCAGCATTTAAAAAATGGCGCACGAAGGCATTACAGTGAGCGACCTACTAAGTAACATAAAGGTAACTTCTTATTTCTCTTAAGCATTGCTGCACCTCTTTACCGTAAATCACAACAATAAAACACTTTCTAAACATTTTTTTTTTACTTCGCACACTAATTTAAGAAATAGTCAGTTAATTTGTCAGGTAACTTTTCGACTACTTCGTAAATTGTATTACATTAAAATATGAATGAAATAAAACTTTTGGACATCAGTATGAAAACCGAGAAAACAAAGGAAAGTTTTAAGAAGACCTTTAGAATTCATGCATCTCAAAGTTAATATATGTCAACAGAATAAAATCGATAAAGAATTTTTACACATACCAAAGCACAGGTGCGCGATGCAGCGGGTAAATGCTATTTATATATAAATGTTAGCTTTCTGTACTTCTTATACATATAAACTTTAGCTATGTCAAATCTCACACTCCGTGCAACATTCGTAAAAAGGGATGCGAAGTTTTCGCTTCGCGTATTAATATATAGATTGCCAGGGAAAGTATGGACATTCATATACCGAAATGGATAGTAATGGTGGAGAATATACGTCCGTAAACCCAACAGATTACTCAGAGAAGAATGGAGGATACGCGAACGCCCATTGTGGGACTTAGTCCGACAGTAGAAAGGATTTACGGGACGAGTAAACTTAAAATCCGACAGGAGTAGCTTTCGATAAAACACTCCGACCATCCTGATCTGGGTTTTCCATGGATTTCTCGGATCACTCCATGGGCGCCTCCTGTCGTATCCCGCATATCCCTTCCAAACTAACACGCTTTGGGACAGGTGCAATCCACCCTTCGCCATACACTTTTAGTTAATTGCGGAGTAATAATAATAATAATAATAATAAATCGGTTGGACAGTTGAACAGCCCCGATGTCGATCAGCCTGGGTTTCAATGTGGACGGTATGTCACCCGTCGACAGCTGCCAGCCAAGCTGTGTGCGGAGGCGAGCCTCCTCAGCTCACAGCCATAGACTGTAGTGTGTTTTAAAATTGGAACTGGAATAGAACAGCGGATGAAAGAGTTGATTCCACACAGGTCAGTGATATCACACGTTAAACTAAACGAAGAATATAATGAGAAACTAGGCTGCTGCTACTAACTGTCACTATTCTGCTTCCAATGAGCAGTGAGAACAAACAGTAAACTATCAGAGATTAAACATAACAAATATACACCACTAAAAGATAAAATATAGTACGAAACTAAGCTACACAACGGCTGCTAGCGTGTACTAACTACAAATATTAAACACTCAAAGATTAAACTAAACAAATGTGCACCACCAAAAGATAAACTATAACACAAAACTACGATACTGCTCTCAACGGCTACTCAACTGACCAACACTCACTGTTCACTGGACCATCATCATCATGCCTCTATAGCAACAGACGTAGATCAATTCACTCTTGTCACTTTTGTAGCTTTCAGAGTTTTGCACCTGTGTACTGATAAACTATGGCTGTCAGAAGCTAATTTGAAATTATTGTTTCGAGGTGATAAGTATTTCTTATGTTTGTTGAGGGCGCTATTTGATTGACTAATTTTGCTTCTTATGTCTTCTTTACACCGTCGGGCGGCAGACCCTCAAAAACTGCATCGCATCGGCTGATCAGGAGGAACGTCTCCAAGAGCGATTAGGAAATCGAACTGCCGTCAGTTAAGAGTAGCTGCGCACGTCGGCACTAATGACTCGTGTCGTGTTTCTGTTCCAGATATAGTTAAATCCATGGACAAGATGGGCCGAAAGGCGTATGAAGCCGCCCGGGAAAATTCAGTTTCATTACAGTTCTCAATTTGCAGTGTGGTGCCGCGTGTCGATTGTGGGGAGGCTGCGTGGTGGAAGATCTTTAATTTAAATAATAATTTGCAGGAGCTGTGTCGCAAAAACAACTGGGGCTTCGTCGACCTTCGTCCGATGATAGCTGCCAGCTGGGACGCATTTGACAGGTCGGGCGTCCACTACACACCTAGAATGGCGTCCAAGGTGGCTGCTAAAATTTGGAACCGCCTTGATAAGAATTATTTTTTAGGAACAGTGTGAGGCCCGAGGATCCTTCATTTCACCGAAGAGGATGTGCTGATAACTTAGAAGCTGGTCCCGGTAGTGATGGCGCGAATAATTTTAATATTACAGCTCCAATTACTTCACCCGTTTACCGTCAGAGTGCGAGTATGAAAAGTGCTATTTCAGACACAAATAACAATACGAAGCAGCTAAGGATAATGGTTCTAAATTGTCGGAGTATTAGAGGGAAAGTAGCGGATTTTCACGCCTCAGTTGCGACTAATGATGTCGATATAATACTAGGAACCAAGAGCTGGTTGACGCCTGAAGTTGAATCTAGCGAAGTATTTGGCCCTCATTTCAATGTTTTTCGGAAGGACAGAACTGTCTCATTGGGGGGGGTGTGTTCGTGGCCGTAAGTAAAACCGTTAATTGCTCTGTCGTAACTGAAACGGAAAATTTTTGCGAGTTAATATGGGTCAAGGTAAAAATTGGCAAAAATTTAAAGTTCATACTCGGGTCATTTTATCGACCTCCGGATTCTGATCTGGCTAACGCGGAATACTTCAGAGAGTCACTTAATAACATTTACAAAAAATTTCAAGGACATATATTGATCGTGGGTGGTGACTTTAACCTACCGTCGGTTAGGTGGGACACATACACGTTCAGGTTGGGTGGAAGAGATAGGTTAATAACCGGAACGTTCCTAGAATCATTTGCAGAAAGATCTCTTGAACAGATGGTCGAAGAGCCAACGCGGTGCGACAAAGATTCCTCGTCCATTCTGGATCTTTTTCTAATTAGCAATCCTGATATTGTTGATAAAGTTTGTATAGAAGACGGTATAAGTGATCACAAGGCGGTTGTGGTAACGTTAAACTGTAGTCTGAGTTTGAAGCATGACAAAGAGAAACTCGTGTTTTGCTTCGATAAGGCAAACGATGCGGGTATGGTTGATCACTTTGCGAAGAATTTTGAAACGTACATGCTAAATACAAATGTTGAGGAACTTTGGTTTAATTTAAAAGAACTAATATGGACCGGTTTAAACCAGTTTGTTCCTAAGAAGTGTATTAAGGTCAGTAATAACTTCCCTTGGTTCAATAGGGAAGTGAAACGTTTGCTCAGGAGGCAAAGGCGTTTACATGCCGCGGTGAAAAAATCGGGGGACTCATCTAATCGTGCTAAATTAGTCCAGTTGCGTGCGGAAGTGCGTAAGGCAATGCGCGATGCGTTTAAAGAATTCCAAGCCAGGAATTTATCCGAAGATCTCATTACTAATCCAAAAAAGTTCTGGTCGTATATCAAAGTAATAAGAGGCTCTCGTAAGGTTATGCCGTTGCTAATTAAAGAAAATGGTGAATTATCAGAAACAAGCGTAGAGAAAGCAGAAATTTTGAATGATATATTTAAAAACGCTTTTACGATAGAAAACTCAGAGGAGATACCGATATTTAACAATCGTACCGACAAAATTATGAATGATCTCGCTCTTGATGTCGAGGGAATAACTAAACTGCTTATGAATGTAAAAACCAATAAGGCTCCCGGACCAGACGGTATTCCTACAAGATTCTACTCAAGATACGCAAAGGAAATTGCACCGTATTTAATGAAATTGTATACCGTCTCTCTGGATCAAGGAAAAATACCAGCCGAATGGAAGACCGCTATCGTAACTCCAGTGTTTAAAAATGGGAATGTTAATGATCCTCAGAATTATAGGCCGATCTCGTTAACTTCAATATTTTGCAGGATTTTAGAACATATCATCTATTCAAATGTCATGCGGTCCTTGGATGAAGGTGAGCTTTTAAATCCAAATCAACATGGATTCAGAAAAGGCCGATGCTGCGAAACACAACTTGCACTTCTAATTCATGACTTGTGCCGAATTATAGATGAGCAATCCCAGGTTGATTTGGTTCTATTAGACTTTAAAAAAGCTTTCGATACTGTGCCTCACACTAGGTTACTTATGAAACTTCGCGGTTACGGCATATCTAGACAAATATGCGACTGGGTTGCAGACTTCCTGAAGGGCAGAACACAGTGTGTAGTTCTCGACGGTGAGCGTTCATCACTTACTGAAGTGGGGTCTGGAGTTCCCCAGGGAAGCGTGTTAGGGCCACTGTTGTTTCTCATATACATCAATGATCTATGCGACATAATAGGGGGGATGAAAAGATTATTTGCCGATGATGCTATAATTTATCGCGAAATCTAAACCCAGGACGACTGCGCTTTGTTACAAGACGATATTATGAAAATAATTGCGTGGTGTAAAGATTGGCAGTTGGAGTTAAACGCTAAAAAGTGCCAAGTCATGCATGTAAGTAAAAAGGTGACACCATTTAACTATGAATATACGATTAATGGCACTGTCCTTAGAACGGTAGATTCCGCTAAATACCTAGGGCTAACAATTCGTAATAATTTGTCGTGGAATGAGCATATCGAGAATGTAATGGGAAAAGCAAATCGTATTCTCCGATTTCTAGGTCGTAATTTAAATCAATGCACTCAGGAAGTTAAATCGATTGTATACAAGTCACTAGTACGTCCTCACTTAGAGTATTGTTGTTCTGTCTGGGGTCCCCATCAAAAGGGGTTAATGGAGGCTTTAGAGAAGGTCCAAAGAAGAGCCGCCCGATTCGTGACAGGTATATATAGTTGGAGGGAAAGCGTAAGTGCGATGTTGAAGGAGTTAGGTTGGGAAGACCTGGAACACCGAAGGCGTTGCTCTCGACGGAAGCTAATTGAAAAATTCAAGACAGATGTATTTCGGAATGACAGTCAGCAAATATTGCTACCAGCAACATTCATATCTCGAAATGACCATGAAAACAAGATAAGAGAAATCAGGGCCAGAACCGATTCATTTCTGTACTCATTTTTCCCACGAGCGATTAGGGAATGGAATAGAAAGGATTTACCGGGCGAGTAAACTTAAAATCCGACAGGAGTAGCTTTCGATAAAGCACTCCAGCCATCCTGATCTGGGTTTTCCATGGTTTTCCCAGATCGCTCCACGCGAATGCGGGGATGGTTCCTCACAATAGCCCATGGGCGCCTCCTGCCATATCCCTTATAACCCTTCCAAACCATAATCCTTTTCGATAGGTGCAATGCACCCTCCGCCACAAACTTTTAGTGAATCGCGGAGTAACAATAATAATAATAATAATAGCTCTCGGGCCACTGATATCTCACGGCGGAGTCAATTCGCGAATTCTAACTGATCATGTTCTCACATCAGATAAGTTTTACCGTCAGAGAAAATGTAAGTTCATCATCCGCTGTGCCTAGAAATTCCTGTTTGAGTGACTGACTGAGGAGCACGTTGATGAATTGTGTACAGTGGGAAATGTTCGCATCGATGAGTGAAATCGAAATCAATGGTGGTTGGTCGCGCGCTGCCGTTTAATAGTCATAGTCTATTTCTATTCACATGTCATTTGTTACAGCATTGGTTGTTGGATTATTGCAGAACTTCCTCGTGCAGGGGCTGGGGGCGGTTTCCTGTACAGTTTCCAGTACCCCCACCCCGTCATCCCCGTGACCCTGCGCCACGGCGAGCAAGCAGCGGCAGCAGAGCTTCCTGCCGCGCCTTCCAGGCGGCAGCAGCTGTCCGTGTCGCAGAGGGCAGCACTGTTCGGAGCGGTGCCCGTGGCAGCCGTGCACGACGCGCAAGTGGCGCCAGCCCAGCGCAGCGGCGACTCCAGCCACCAGATCAAACCCGTCTTCCTGCACCACGACCAGCCCCAAGAGTAGCAAGAGTAGTGTTCCACAGTAGTGTCTGATTTAGCATTAGGTACTCTCGTTATCCAATCGTGTGTTAGGATTAAAGACATTTTGTGAGATGCCATTAGAGACAGAATTCACTGAACAATTAAAAACGTATATACTGTGATCGCCAATTTATAACAAAATATTACACTTATGATCTAAATAATAATAATAATATTTAATTAAATTGCAATGGAGCACATGCTCCCGTGTCTGTTTCCCAACACACCCATCTTCCCTCTTTCCTGCACCCACCTACACTTGCCCTCTACAAATTTCGACTTTAAATTCTTTCAACCTTTTTGATAAATTATTTATCATTTCTCTTGGTAACTTATTCTAATCACTGATACCCTTACCTAAAAAAGAGAATCTTCCTATTCCATTGTGCCTGAAATCGAGTTCCAGCTTGTGGTAATGGTCATCTTTTCCCTTCCATGCATTACTTTTAATTCTTACACCAAAATATTTCAATGACTCATCACCAACATACCCCTTGTACATTCCCATTACTCTCTTCAACCTCCTCCTGTCTTCCAATGAATCCCAGCTCATTTATCATATCTGTTACAGATTGCGTTCTGCGATAATTTTCACCCTCTGCAACTCCTGTATTTGACACTCAAAATATGGGTCTGATACTACACTACCAATGTTTTGTAACCAAATACCTTTAGTTCTATCCCACATCTCCTCATCACTCTCTCCAACAAGTGCAGAGTTTTGAAACCTTTTCCTACTACCTGATCAATGTGTCATGCCTACTTAAGCTTGTTATCAAATGTAATGCCATTTAGAATCAGTATTGAAACCTCGATAAAATTATTGATAGCTTGCCTACCCGATAAGAATAGTTGATAGTGTATTGGTATCACTGTGTTCCACTGAGCACGATTCAAATAATAACAACAGACAATTGTTTATATTCACATTATGAAAGATACTTGCAAAATGACAAATCAGTTCTTTAAACAATCAATCAGTTTTAAACTGTATTAAATTTGATCTTGACGTAATCCGAAGTTAACACTCAGCTACAAATTTTTCCTTAAGCTATGTTTACATCTGGCACAAATTCAGAACATGTATCGGGATTTGTATCAGAACTTGTATCGGCAAATGTATTGATACATGGATGATGCATTCATTAACTTGTATGAGTGCGAATGAACCTTGCGTTTACCTCAGTTTACTCAAGTGTCGAAACCTGTTCGATACTTTTGTACACAGATGTGAATTAAATGTAATTATTTCCATTTAAATTGTCAAAGCATTAAAAGCATCAGTTGATGAGGAAGATTTTTTTTAACTTTCTGTGTTTACATACTACTGAAATAGGAAAGGAAACGCAGATTGTTTAAAATAATAATAATAAAAAAAATCCTATCTGTACGTGAAATACAAGGTGCTTATGCCATGTTAAAGAAAGAACTAATGACATAAACAGAGAGAACAAACAATGGAAACCTTCTTCTTATGATGTATATCACTAATTTCTGCGTTTCACTTTTTGATGTTAAATTTGGCTAATGCGCATGTGTTTGTATGAGATACAAGTCAAAGTTGAAATGAGCATATATGACTTTAGAAAATAACGTTAAAAATAAATTCAGCATAGAAGGGTGGAATATTTATGTCAAAACAGACCGGCCGGTTTTTATATATGGAATTCCGCGTTTCCACCATGGATGGTCTTGAAGGTGTCTTGCTATCCACAAGAAAGTTTGTTCGATTGGTAATTTAAAGGGTTTAATTTTTGGAGATAGCATGGTGCTTCCATGGAACTGGTAACTTCTGATGTGCACATAATATGAGTGAAGTACTTTTGCTGTTTTTTCTGAAATAAAATTCTTGAATATTATTATTATTCTGGAGTCATAAACATCAAATACACAGTTTAAACCTTGTATGAATTGACAACTTTAAACCATTTCGCCCAGTACTTCGGAACCTCAAGTGCATTGTGTGTTGCTCGAAATAGGTCATCTTTGTTGCAGGATGATGGGCACATGGTGCACTCAAGCATATGGTTCATGGTTCGGTCCTCACCACATTTCCACTTAATACTGGTAGCATTAGTATAACCCCATCTCACTAGGTTTTTCTTAGACCTGCCCACTCCTGTTTGCAATTGATTTAAGGACCGCTCATCGTTCCAGTCCTCTGCGTGACCAGGTGGCAAGTGCTCTGCAACTTTTAGTGGTCCAGAGATGTTAGGGACCTTCATTTTCCACAACTGTACTCTTGCCTTTTCAGATGATCCAATTAGTTCCCGCGATGTTCTCAGGAAACTTGTCCTGGAGTTGAGTCTCTGGGCTGGTGGTGTCTGGCCATGCAGTGGATGAGCGCTTTCCCATTCTACTTTTTTCCTCTCCTTGTTCGCAGCCACTTTTCCCCGTATACTGGGTGGTGCAATCTCCGAAAGCTGGTAAAGCCTGTCAACTGGGGTAGGCTTTAGGTAGCCTGTCACTGGCCTATAGGTGTTTGATGTGAGATCACGAACACCAGACTGGACACACATGGTGTGAAAAAGAGCAACAATATGCCACTGCTGATGTGTGAATAGTTTGTGGTTGACTGCTCCACTGTGATCCAACGTTTGCGCGGTAATTAGTTTCTTGTAGAGATCTTCATTTTTCATTCATGCAGTGCTTATTATATGTGAGGGTTCTGTCGAGTGTCACTGCCAGATACTTTGGTGTGTTACATGTCTGAACTTTCCTAATTTTTTTTAGATGAAAGGCACACACAGTTTTTGAAGGGTTATACCTATATCAGTTTAATAGGAATTGAAGGGCAGCATACAAACGTCTTTCTGCTGCTTCAAGCTTTGTGTGAGATCAGTGTATAAGAAGCCTCTGATAGCTGGATGTAATGGCTGATCGTTTGTATAAATGTTTAGAAGGATTGGGGACAGTACATTATCTTCCAGTGGTTCCCAATTAGGGGTACGTGAGGCTGCTTCAAGATGTACGTGCGGTAAGTTTCTTGGTAAAGGTAATCGGAAAGATAATTTTAAAAAATTACAAACATTACTATGGGAAAAATATATTTTAAGACAACTTTTATGTGTGTGAATTATATTAGTGCGACGCTGTGCTTGTGTGAACGCATTTCAGCTGTAAGCGGTACGAGAGGTCGAGAGGTCATTCTTGAAGTGCTACTCGGCAGGAACCACTGCGGTACCCTCCATCGGCTGCGCTGCCCTGCAAGTCATCAAAAATCCTACGGTTGTGGAGAAATGTAGCGATGAGCTTGGTTGATGCGATGACCTTTGTTAGATTGTAGACTTGTCAAGGAGTAGTTGGTGGTTAACAGTATCGTATTTTTTAATTTAATTAATTGCAATGGAGAGCATGCTCCGGTGGCAATTTCCCTGAACACCCATCTTCCCCCTTTTCTGCATCCACCTACATTTACCCTTTACAAATTTTAACTTTAAATTCTTTCAACGTTTTTGGCAAATTATTCATAATTTCTTTTGGTAACTTATTCCAATCCCTGACACCCTTACCTACAAAAGAGAATCTTCCTACACCCTTGTACCTGAAATCGAGTACCAGCTTGTGGTCATGGTCATCTTTTCCCTTCCATATATTACTTTCAAATCTTACACAAACATCTTTCCATGCCTCATCACCAATATACGCCTTGTACACTCCCATGACCCTCTTCACCCTCCTTCTGTCTTCCAATGAGTCCCATTCCTGCTCTTTTATCATATCTGTTACAGATTGTGTTCTGCGATAATTTCCAGAAACAAATCTAGCAGCCCTTCTTTGCATCTTCTCCAACTCCTGTATTTGATACTTAAAATGTAGGTCCCATACTATACTACCATATTCAAGCAATGGTCTGACCAAAGTTTTGTAACCCAATTCCTTTACTTCTCTCGTACATCCACTCATCACCCTACATATGCAGGAATTTGAAACCTTATCCTATTACCTGTCCAATGTGTCCTGCCCAGTTAAGCTTGTTATCAAATGTAATGCCATCAAGATATTTCAAGTCTTCAATAAGCAATTCTTTCCCCACCTTATAATCATAATAAACCTTTAGTTTTTTATTTGTGTATCTAATGAGATGACTCTTCTTTGCATTTAGCGTCATCCCATGTTTACCAACCCAACTAGATATCCTGTCCAGATCACCCTGCAACTGATTACAATCCTTTTATATGGCATTATGTCATATACAAACAATATAATTTCGCGCTGGTAACGAGCAGAAGAGTGGATGACGTAATCGCGTTGTGTTGCTTTTGTTTTCCATCGTTTCCGTAGCAGCGGCTGAATAAACAAACTGTTATACACTGACATTTGGTTGAGAATGGAGGCAGAGATGGACGCCTTCGAAACGTCCCGCAAATATGATATATTAACACGGCTGGAAGCCCGAGAAAAATGTATTAATATAATTTCTGTTAGTAAACAATCAACACAATTATTCATTAGAATAATAAATAGCAATGATCCCAATACGCTACCTGTGGCACTCCCATTTTTACTTCCACCTAAACTAACTTTCTGTTTTCTACCTTTCAAAAATTCTTCTATCAAGCAAATCACTTTCTGATGCACACCAATAGATTTTACATTATTTACTACCATTTTATTGCTCACTCTCTCAAAATCCTTTGAAAGATCTAGTGCTACACTATCAATTTTAGCTCCCTTGTCCATTTCATCCGAAATATCTTGCATATATCCCACCAACTGAGATTGACATCAATATCCTTTCCTAAAGCCATGTTGCCTGCTTGAAAACCACTTACGTTCCTCACATATATTTCTGATGTGGTTGCATATCAATCTCTCCATTAATTTACCTACCAGTGATGTCAAGCTAATTGACCCATTATTTTCGACTCTATTTCTCACCCCTCATTTATGTACCGGCACTACTATCGCACTTTTCCAATCCTCTGGTAAGCAGCAAGTATCAAGACTCAATTTAAATAATATTTCAAGATAAGGTACAATGTCACATCCTGTTATTTTTAAGACATCTGAAGTAATATTATCTACACCAGTGCCTTTATGTTTTTTCAGCTTTGTTAGTTCCTTTAAGATATCCTCAGGATGAATTTCAAATTTTATGGTCTGCTCATTTCTAATTGTTTTTTTAAGCTCGTTATCCGATTCAGATCGACCTGTTTCTAATTAATTGTCCCTAATGCTCTCACTAAACCAGTTACTTAAAATCTCTGCCTTTTTCAAATCCTCGGTAACTACTTCTCCATCTTTATCTAAAAGTGTCTCAACACCCTCTCTCCCTCTCAGATTTCTAACATAGTTGTAGAAATTTCTAGATGAATCAGGCAACGGTCCCCCTCTACTGACAATACTCCCTACTACGCTGCTGTCTCTTAACTCTGTTATTTTCTCCCTCTTTAACCACCTCACTTCCCTATTATAGTACACAGGTTCGCTACTTCTTTTTATTTTCTGTTTTGGAATAAATTTTTCTTCCTCCTTTCCTATTATCTCCTTGAACTCTTCCCATCTTGACTTTACTGTAATTGTGCCTTCCTTCCATTTGCTGAAACGTTCTCTCAAATATCTTTTCAAATTCAAAATCTGTGCCTTTTTATAATTGTACCTATTTCCCCATCAATTTTGGCTGCTGGTTCAATGAATCCTCTAATATCGATCAGAACTGCTTCAGATTCCTTCCATTACTTGACACCCCACAAGGTTATCATCAGGGTTTATTAGGAATATATCCAAAATATTTTGTCCCCTAGTGTTTTGCTCTACCACTTGTGTAAATCCTCCTTCCTTTAGTAGAGTATTTGTAAATCTCTGTTCCCTTGTGTTATTAATCTTATTTCCTACCCAATTTACACCTGGTAAATTTAAATCTATGCCAATAACGACCATTGTATTCTCACCTCTGAAATCCGAGTATGAATGTAATTTCCCAGCAAGAGCCTCATCTTCATCTGCCATTGTTCCACTGCGGTAAGCAGCCAACACCCTAATTTTTTTTCTTTTTTACTACCCCAGAAATCTACCCCAAGTAACTCATGGTCATGATCTATGAACACCAGTGAACTGTGGTAGGTTTTTTTTTTAACTAGTATGAAAACTCCTCCACCAAGTGTTCCTCTATCACTACGATACACTGTGTAAATATCGGGAAAAACCTCACTGTCTAGTATTTCTTCTTTTTAACCAACTCTCTACCCCAGTTATTACTTGTGACTCGTGTATTTCAACAACTACAGTTCACCAATAACACCCTTATTACTGGCTGTAAATTTTTAGCATTTACCTCCTCCTTCCCAGTTCTAACCCAGTTTTTTATTGTTTGTTGCTGACAGGTCCACGAAGACCACGCCCGTGACCTTACGGGTTTCAAATCCATCCTCTATAAAATGTGTTAGACTCGGCATTTGTCCAAAACAACTTTTACCAGGTTACAGCAATTTTTTATACGACTATAACCTATGAAGGCTATTGTTGTAGAGTGAACCAAAAGAAAAGTTTACAAATCATTCCACGATGCCAGTCAGCAATGTTTTTGATCTCATTTCTATAAAGATCTTTGGACGTTTTACCTTGACTGAGATTCAGCACGCTCCCTTTCCCAGGCCCAACTCTTCCAACAATGGTTTACTTTATAACTTTTTCAGTCTTGGTGAATTTAGTGTAAACTTAAACATAAAATAATGGAACGTTTGTGGAAGATGTAATAACACTTTACTAGGAAAACTTAATTATGGGACAATTATTAGTTTCGAGTTATCAAATCAAAATTTGAATTCTAACTGAACGGGTACATCAAATAAAAAGCTTTGGACACATCTATTATACACTTATTATAGCGCTGTGGTGGCCAAGTGGTTAAGGTGTGTGTCTGGGGATTGAAAGGCCCCCAATTCGAATCCCTGTTTCGGGGAGGGGGGGGGTTTAATCCGATCTTCAACTTTGTCTCTTCTTGTGTAATGTGAAGTACGCAAAAACACATCCGTGGATCTGGTTCCATGTTAAACTGTAGATCACTTGTTTTCGGTAGGACTATCGGGTTTGGTTAAGATATCTACGACAGGGGCGGAATGTGCAGGCAATAGAAACCCTGTCACCTGGTCATTACGACCACACGGAATTATTATTATTATAATACATTTATTATAAATATAAAACTGAACTTTCACACATTAATTAACTCTTGTTAAGAAAAATGCAAAATAATCTCAGACAAGTGATTTATACAAAAAGAAACAACATCCTCTTATATAAAATGCTAATCTAGACACCCGTAAGTCATCTATAGTATTAGCTAGAGAACGGTCCCGTGTCGCCAATCAACAGACACCATATTACATTCGTTCCTTCATGTTGCTATTCGTTTATTTACGACAAATAGATGCAGAAACTCATGCAAGAAGAATGGTGTTCGCTGTTTATGTTATATTATCTATATCAGTTATAAGAATTACGTTAAAATATACCCTAAGAATTTTTTTGGCAGAAGATAAGAAATTATAATTTTAGAGAAAGTTTAAACGAAAGGTAGGTACGTAATCGCGAAATGTATCGGTTTTTGATATTATACTTTCCGTCATTTAAAGTAAAATGCATTTATCTGAATAAATCATAGCCAAATACTCCGATAATCTAACCACATCACGAAAAATATCATTAAAAATTACCGTTATTCGTTTTTCCTTACAAGCTTTTCCAGAATAATCTCCTTCTACCACCATAGATGATACCCGTCGTTATTCATATGAAGGTAAGAGAAACTGTGATTTTAGAACGCCGATATCATGGAGGAAGGAAATATATGGAGGAGAAGTGACGGTAAATCTGTGAAGTGGCGCAGTGGCGGCAGCGGCGATATTGCGATCCCAAACAAATGCGATGTTCACATTGTGTTAGATGCTGTAATTATTTCATTTTGTACTGTGTATAAGTGTTTTACAATGCCATCTTGTGTTGCATACGGTTGCACAAATAGGCAAGAGAGGAAAGAACCTGGAATATCATTTTATAAGTAAGTTGAATTCTAATTATCGTTGTTGAAGTGGGCGATAGGTTTTGCAAACTTCGGTGCCTGTCTATAAATATTTACTCATAGCTCTCAATGGGATGACTTTGTTCTCAAATTTTTGTTGGTGTAGTGAAGAAAATCAGCATACCTTGCTATTTTGCACATAATAGACTAGCATTACTTTTTAACGAGTGTTGAAAATGAGATTTAAAGGGGCGTGTTTCACATCGCGATTCAGTTAATTTAGTATTGCGTTTTCTTTCGTCACCTTGCAGTTTATACTGACAGTGTATGATGAAATTAAATGTGTTAAATTAGGCTCTGCAATCTACGAATCTTGATGAAGCCAACGATGTTGTTACTGCAAATACAGTTTGCGATTAAAATACGTGTGTGTGGGTATGTCTACATAGTTTGATTCTGTAGCGGCAATATAATGGAGAGTGTGGTTAGGTCTAAATGCAGTCTGTACCAGAATGGTTTTGTTGTTCCATAAGGGACAAAGAATTTATCTATTACTGTTAGTAATTTCATGAGAACCAAGTTAGTGACAAAACGTGTATCGCGATGGAAACTACTTCCACTTCCAGCTATTCCCAATTAAGCTTACGATGTATGGTAACAAAATAACTGTTTTTATTCTGGTCTAGGCCTCATCTCAACCTAACCACAAGTGGTAGTAAAAAAACTGAAATATCCATTCTGCATGTGGCTTTGGCAGAATTAATTTTTGATCCAGGCCGCATATCAACCCAGTCCCAGTATATCCCGAAAACTAAGCAAGATATCGAAAAATTTTATTCTTTATTTTCGATTTGTCTCGTCGTGTTACATAAGAATCGATCATTATATTCGACTTTTGCGAAAAAATTTCTGAATTTCAACTCAAGACACCTCACTTTTGATACAGTATATCTCGATAACTAGGGGATATCGAAAAAAATTTATTCATTATTTTTTATTTGTTTCGTCTTTTTAAATAAGAATCCGTCATCAAATTTGACTTTGACCAAATTTTTCTTCTGAACTTCAACCAAACCCACTTCACGTTTGAGACAGAATTTCTCGACAACTAAGCATGATATCAAAAAATTTTATTTGTCTCATCGAGTTACAAAATAATCCATCAACAGATTGCGGCGTTACGTTTATCCTAGAGTCCCCTTGAGGTTTTTGTACATATACCCCGTGTCTGTATGGGTACGGCCTAGCCCCCCACTCCTTCTCCGCCCGGCTTCACTTCAATCCGTGGTGAAGGTCTCTGGCGTCGTGTCCATATATTTCGTTCACCCATGGCCGATATTAGTGGAAGTTGTAGTTAAGCTGATCAGAATCGCAACTGAGACAGTTTTTTACAGCATAATTCACTCTGAAATCAGTGTTTAAACAATGTAAACTGCTTTAATAAGCGCTATCCATGTTACTGAAGGTATTAATTCATGCGGATGGAAGTAGTTACATATTTATTGTGCTGAATTGTGCCTGGACCAGGAATAAAACTGATATTACATTGTATAGACAAATAGTTTTTGGTATTCCGAATTTAAATTTGTTTCTATACTTCCGTTGTCAGTAATTCAGTTGAAGTTATTACTGTATTGCTTTGTGAGCTGCTAACAAAATACGTAGAACATGATAAAATTAAGGTTATGAGAAATATGTAATAACAATTCCGTATAATAAACTAGCTGCAACAATGTATCACTGAAGTAAATGAAAGTTATCCGTTATTGATATTATACTTTCCGTCATTTAAAGTAAAATGCATTTATTTAAATAAATCAGGATTATCGAAGATCGCGATTCCACCAGGAATTGGCGTCATAACACTGCCGTGGTCAAATACAAGACTCCTCTAGAAATACTTTCTGAAGTACATTTAACTGTGTTATGCTGGTCCAGGTGGTATTACAACCTAATTTCTGCTTGAAAACAATGGTCCAGGCTGTATTACAACGGAATTACCGCTTGAAAATAAAGTCTTGTGATTGACTACAACAGTATTAAGACGCCATTACTGAATGTTATTTTGCCGAAATCGCGATCTCCAGTAGACCCGATCGTTATTAGTTTTTCCTTACAAGCTTTTCCAGAATAAATTCCTACTACCGCCATAGGTGATGCCCGTCGTTATTTATGTGAGGGTAATAGAAGCTATGATTTCGGAATGCAATATTAGTGGAGGTTGTGATTAAGTTTACCAGAATCGCAACTGACGCATTTTGTTACAGCATAATTTACTCTGAAATCAGTTTTACAAACCATTTAAACTGCTTTCATAGGCGCCATGTTACTAAAGGTATTAATTAATGGGGGGCTGAGTAGTTCCATATTTAACGTGCAGAATTGTGCCTGTACCAGGAATAAAACTGACATTACATGGATAGCAAACGTTTTTGGGATTCAATTTTTATATATTATATATATTTCACTGGTTCTATACTTCCGTCGTCATGAATTCAGTAGCAGTTATGTGAACTGCAAATGACATATGTAGAACAAAATCAAGGCCATTAGCATTATGTAATAATAATCTTATATATTATTTCTATGAGGTAATTTTTTGTCACAAGCCTGTATCTTCCTTCATACTTAACCGAAATCAATAGATGAGGTGTCATTTGAAAGCTAATGGTCTCCACTTTGGTCACATCATATTTTATGAAAGGAAGTTTTCGGAATTCGACCCTTAAAGGCCAAAAATGTCAACATTTCTAAAATGCTGTTCTCTGTGTTACAAGTCATTTATCTCCCTGGATATCTATCTGAAATCGTTTAATGAAGTATCATTTCAAAGATTAAGATCTCCGCTTTAGTGACGTCATATACTAAGACAGAAATTATTCGGATTTTGACCCTTAAATAGCAAAAGTATTAATAATTTTGCAATGCATTTTTGTGTCACGACCCATTTATCTTCTTTCATATTTAACCGAAATATATATCATATTAAAGACTATGGTCTCCGCCGTGGTAACATTACATTTTAAGCAAGGAATTTTCCGAAATTCGACCCTTATAGGGCGAAAATATCAATTTTTCTAAAATGCTTTTTTTGTGTCTCGAGCGATTTATCTCCCTGGATATCTAACCAAAATCGATAGATGAAGTAGGATTATAAGGAATAATGTCCCAGCTTTGTGACATCATACGTTAAGAAAGAATGTTTTTGAAATTCAATCCTTAAAGGGAAAAAGTATAAATTTTTCTACAACGGTTTTTTGTGTCACGAGCAATTTATCTCCGTAGATATCTAACTGATATAGATAAATGAGGTATAATATTAAATATTAAGGTCTCCGCCATGGTCACATTATATTTTAAGAAAGGAATTCGACCCTTAAAGGGCAAAAATATCAGTATTTCTAAAATACTATTATTGTGTCTCGATTCATTTATCTCCCTTCATAACTAAACAAAATTGATAAACGAGGTATCATTTTACAGATTGTTGTCTTCTAAAGGTCTTCGATTCCGTTAAATCACATTTTAAGAAAGAAATTTTTCAAAATTCGACTCTTAGAGGGCAAAAGTATTAATATTTCTACAATGTAGTTTTCTGTCGCAAGCTATTTATTTCCCTTCACACATAACCAAAATTAATAAATGAGGTATCGTTTTAAATATTAAATTATCCGCTTTCGTCGCATCATATTTTAAGAAAGAACTTTCTCCAAATGCAAACCTTAAGCGGCAGAAATAACATCATTTATACAACTTTTTTTTTTTTTTTTACCTGACTTGATAACTAACTGAAATCGGTAAATGAGGTATCATTTTAAAGACCAAGGTAGCTGCTTTGGTCACGCCATATTTTATAAAAGAAATTTCTTTGAATTCGAACCTTAAGGGACAAAAGTATCAATATTATTTCTACAGCATGTTTTTTTTTTTTAATTACAAGCGATTTGTCTTTTTCGAAACATAGCTGAAATCGATAAATACCATATTGTTTTAAAGATTAAGGTCTCCAGTTAGGTAAAATCATAAATTAAGAAAGAATTTTTCGGAATTTGGTGCTTAAAGTGGTAGCACGTATGAGACAGTTCAGCGCCAAGTCCCTAGATTGCAGCAGCAGATATTACAGAGATGTCAATAAACTTTTTTTATTCAATAAGAAGCTTCACGGACCATTTTTTTTTTTTCTGTTGCGGTAACACTTTCGTTTTGCCATGCAATTACAATGTAAACATTTTATTCGCACAGCAACAAATATCACAGGGATGTTGATATGTTGCGTGCAGGTTGGTTGTATTCTGTTATAGTCAGTGACAATTTGTCGTAAATAAAGAATGTATAAATTTTTCTAACTGTTTCGTAATATGTTGTAAGTATTTTGATGCGTACTTACAACGCTAAATATATATATATATATTTGGTACAAAAGTACGGTTCTTCTTTTCATTATATAACAAAAAAAAAACGACGGGTTTGAGCTAGTTCATGAATAATAGGAGATTTAGTTATTACAATAAGCAAAACGTTAATGATCCCTGACGTTTACGGGTTGGTTTTGGGACTATTTCAGTATTCCTTACTACCCTCCTGTGTGGGCGCATAGCGCGAGACTGGCAGGAACGGACATGGCCATGTGTCGTACCAATCTCTTCCTATTTGATAAAAATCAAATGATTAGAATTATTAAATTAGTGAGATCAACAAAAATCATTAATATTAAAATTAATAAAATGGTAAATAGAATGCTATAAATATAATTACCCAGTAAACAGCCTCAACTACCACACGCAGGAGATTTCTACCGCAAATCACAGAGATTCATTAGTTGTCACAGGCGGCCTTTACATTCGGTGAAGAAGTAGAATATAACAGTAGCGCGTGCCACTCGACCTTTTGAGTGAAAATTGGAACTTTTGTGGATTCGCTCATTTGTCTGTTTGACTGTCCATCAATTTGTCACACCTTCATAATAAATGACCTTTTAACTTAGAAATTGTATTTAGTTCTTGTTAACCTTAAAGCGATTATAACAAGATTTTTTAAAATGTGGGAGAGCGGAGGGGGAATTAAAATGATTATAGAGGATTTAGTGGAGAGTTGTAAGGAAGATTTTCAGTAGATAATGTTCTTGAGAATTACGTGAAAGCTGTAAATCCATTGAATCTCAAAATATTTGGATTTTCCTTCTTATTCGATAACTACTGTAAGCCGTTTTTTTGCCTATGGTTACACGTGTAGAGGTGTTCCCGTTTTTAGGGTCGCATGTTATGGCAGGTCGACCTGATCTGGCCACATACGAACTTGACCCGTGTTTCGCCCTGAGGGTTTCCTTCAGATTGAAGCACTTAGAAGTATTAATAGATGTAGTCAACACGGATTGAGAAGATCGCGCTATCAAAGCTCGCGGTCGTTTAACTCGAACTGTCTGAAATATAAACCTGACTTGTATTTGACACAAAATTTCATTCGCCGGCCTCGGTAGCGTAGGTGCTAGAGTGCTAGCTCCACGTGCCGGTTAGAATCCGGCCGCGGGCATGGATGTTTAAGTGTTGTGTGTCTGTGTGAATGTCCTGTCCATCCTGTGGTGTCCATACATAGAAAGATACGATGTACACTGGATGACTAAATGTTCACTGGAATCTAAAATATGATCACATTGAGCTGGCTGAATGGCCTTAGCCGCCGAAAGCCAATTTAAAAAAAAAAAAAAAAAAAAAAAAAAAAAAAAAAAATTCTGCTTAGTTTAAAGGGAGTGCGACCATCCATCTCAGAATAAAAATTGCTTCGAAAGCATCTTTTTGTTCTTGATTGAGGCTGTCCAAACATTCATAATATAATCTTTGGTTATCGTGTCTGTAGCGGTCAGAGAACTTACTACGGATCCCAGATTATGGGCGTTATTTTATAGAAAATCAACTTAGAAGAAATGAATTACAATAATATTGGTTTACTTAACATACCTGAAGAAACTAACCTAATAACCCACGTATAGAGAACACGAACAATCACCAGTAACGAAAGTGACCAGTAAAATACAAAAAAAAGGCAAATAAGTCGTAATGTGTAAAGCAGCAATATTAGCGGAAGTTTTGATTAAACTGAAACTAAGCCAAGGACCATTTGCATTCATTGTTACAGGCAGACGCTATGAATAATTGATGTTTTTTTTTCTTTTATTAGTAGCATCTAATTGAAAAGTAGTTCCATTTTTTTCAGCTGTTAAGTTTTTGCATAATTTTTTATTATGAAAGGCTACCAAAATATAACTTAATGAAGCTATTCTGGCAATTCATTTCATCCCAGTTTCTTTATTTCACATTCCAGTTATCCTTCCTAGGCAGGTATCCATGAAATAAAACTGATAAAAAGATAATTTAACCATTTAACTGTGCACATAACCCAGAATACAGAATAACGTCTCTAGACGCTGTTTACTTGCGTGACGTAATCGTTCTCCAGCCAATAGCTATCGTGATGAGTGAGTGAGCTTAGGAAATCATATTATAGACCAGGGTAAGCCCGTAGCCGATACACCTGCGGGAGCACATGCTTCAGTGGCAATCTCCGTACACTCCCATTCTTCTCCTTTCCACTTCTCACCTACTTTTGCCCTCTGCTAATTTGAAGTTTAAATTCTTTCGGTGTGTTTGATAAATTATTTATCATTTCTCTTATTAATGTATTCCAATCCCTTACACCCTTCCCTTCGAAAGAAAATTTTCCCATACACTTATGACCAAAATCAAGTGCAAGCTTGTGATCATGGTAATTTTTACCCTCCCAGCAATGTCTTTTCATGCTTCATCACAGATATACGCCTTGTACACTCTCATGTCTATCTTCACCCTTCTCCTATCTTCCAATGAATCCCACTTCAGTTCTTTTATCATATTTGTTACCGATTGTATTTTGCGATAATTTCAAAAGACGAATCTAATAGCCCTCCTCTGCATCTCCTGTATTTGATACCCAAAATGTGGGTCCCCTACTACACACCTTATTTAAGCAGTGGTCTGACTAAACTTTTGCACCCCAATACCCTTACTTCTCTAGTGCATCCTCTCATCACTCTTTCCAATAGGTGAAGGATTTTGAATCCTTTTCTTATTAACTGTCCAATGTGTCCTGCCCAGTTAAGTTTGTTATCAAACGTTATGCCAAGGTATTTATATTTCGAGTCTTCAAAAAGCAACTGCTTCTAAACTTTATAATCATAATCAAACTTTAGCTTTTTATCTCTGTACCTAATAAGCTGTCTCTTCTTGGTATTTATCTTCATCCCAAGTTGACTCACCCAGCTATGTAAACTATCTAAATCACTTTGCAGCTGTCTTCTATCCTTTTCATCCTATTGTATCATCAGCAAACAATCTAACTTCTGATAGTAAACCATTAACACAATCATTCATTAGAATAACGAATAGAAATCGTCCCAACAAACCTACCATGTAGAACACGCATGTTCACTCCTACTTCTTTTGATACTGCATTTACTACCCCAACTTTTTGCTTTCTACCTTGTAAGAATTCTACCACCCAGCAAATCACATTTTTATCTACTTCAATAGTTTTTACCTTATTTACCAACATTTTATGGCCCACTCTGTCAAAAGATCTAGTGCTATACTTTCAATTTGATCTCCCCTGTCGATTTCAACACAAATATTTTGTTTACAGCAGAACCACATTTAAGCATAGGTTACCTAGGCTACAGAGGCCCCCTCCACAAAGGGGGCCCAAACCACAGCCAGAGGGGGCCACCGGTCGGGTGGGCACCCGCCTACGTCAGTAGTAGCGTTATAAAAAAAAAGGGGGTTGCCCATAATTGCCGACAGGGTCCCGCATCACACGTATAACCTAAATGCGGCCGTTGCATATAGCCTACTAATTGAAATTCGCAAGAATATCTTTGCCTACTTTCCAACTTTGAAACTTCTTACTTTCTTTTTCAAGTTTGTTTTGCGAATGATCACGGGTCTAGAATGGTTCCCTTTTTCACCGGCAAAGGTTGATTTAGTCAAATAGTAACTGACCTTGTTTCACCCTACGGTTCACTCTGCAAAATTTGAATAAAACATCATTTTTTCATGGCATTGTATATTAATAAACTCTTCTCGAGCTTCAAGCCGAGTGAAAACGTCACACGTGTGGGACGGTTCGAAGGAGACTATCCCAGCCCTCATTTTCAACCATAGATGTCACTGGTTAAGGTTCGCACTACAACCAACCATCCCCGTGATGCCTTGGTATTATCAATTGAAATATTAACATCCATTACCAGAAGTCGATGCAACCATGGTAACTTCCCCAACCATTTAAATCGAATACGGCTTAGAGAATGTGGCCGCTCAGACACAGCAGAGGCTGACTTAAACAATAGATTACCACAAAACAAAATGATGCATTAATTGAAAAAACCTTGGTATACATTTTCCAACAAACGTGACTATTTCGCTATCTTCTAACGACAAAAACATTTACAGGAAGTTCATGAAATATTTTAAAGTTGGAAATATATTTACATAACTTTTTCTTATATTTACTGTATTATAAAACTGGATCCTTTAAACATCTTATAACTTTTCTTTTAACACATGTAAATACTTTTGAATTTGTGCACTGTGTATCTACATACTAGTGGAGTTCCCGGCGTTGCCCGATATATTTGGCGTTGATTTCTCCATACCCTATTTTTATTCCCGCAATGAGAAATATTTGTACAAAGTTTCATAAAATTCGCGCCAACCTTTTTCGGAATTACAGTAAAGCAAACCTAGGTTCATCCGGCCCCTAACAAGGAACGGGTGGGTTGAAGTTTATTTGCCCGTAAACTATTTTAATTCGTCCGAAAAGATTTATGTATATTAAGCTTCACTTATTTGGTTAAAAAATTTCATTATGACATTACTAAACTACGCTGGATTATGTTAGAAACTTACATTTGATTCAATTGTTAAGTGAATGGATATACCTTTTGCTCCAAACGTCAGATACGTTAACTCCGCAGATTCAGCCTTTTATACAAATATCAAAAGTGAATCCAGAATAATATTATAATAAATAAATGATTTTAATGTGAGCAGAAGACAAATGATGATGACCAGAGATATTGTAGTTGTACTGCCAGAGATCGTGGTTAAAGAAAATCTCTGTTGTTTTTATAGCTATCTATGGCGTTTAAAAATTGAATATCCTGAATTAAAGAGAAGAATTCTTCAAGATTTGTTTGGTGGGCAAAATAGTTATTATTGTAATCTTATTGCTTTCATTAATAGCTATGGTCAGAGACATTGTAGTTGTGTGTTTAGTGCGAAGCGTGGAGGA
Source organism: Vandiemenella viatica (assembly GCA_031002005.1). NCBI lineage: Eukaryota > Metazoa > Arthropoda > Insecta > Orthoptera > Morabidae > Vandiemenella > Vandiemenella viatica. The sequence goes on along the minus strand of CM061914.1, from coordinate 11,600,704 downwards.
AGGAATATATGGAGACGACGCAAGGGACCTTCACCACGTACTGGAGTGAAACCGGGTAGAGAGAAGTGGTGTGGAGAGGCCACCATATTACTTGGCCGTAGAAACATGGGGAATAGGCACAAAAACCTCAAGGGAATCATACTACAAGCGTGGCACCGTAATTTGATGATGGATTATTATGTAACTCGACGAGACAGATCAAATATGAAGAGTAAAAGTTTTTGATATCGTTCTTAGTTTTCGAGATATACTGTCTCAAAAGAGTGGAGTTTCTGGTTGAAATTCAGAAGAAACATGTCCCGAAAGTCAAATTTGATGATAGATTCTTATGTAACACGACGATACAAATCGAAAATAAAGAATAAAATTTTTCGATATCTCGTTTATTTCGCGAGATATACTGTCTCAAAAGTGAGGTTGCTAGGTTATGAGTGGATTCAACGATAACTGTGGCGCCGCAATTTGATGACGAATTAATATTTAACTCAATGAGACAAACTGAAAGTAAATAATAAAATTTTTAGATAACTCGCTTAGTTGGAGATATTGTACCTTAAAATTGACGTGGTTAGGTTGAAATGCGGCCTGGACCAGAAGAAAACTTTCGCCATATCCAAATTTGATAAATGAATTCGTACGCAACTTAACGAGACAAATCGAAAATAAAGAATAAATTATTTTGATATTTCGCTTACTCGAGATATTGTACCTCAAATGTGAGGAGGTTAGGGTGAGATCTGGCCAAGACCAGAAAAAAAAATTCACCGAAAACACCATATCTGCACTGTGTAAATGCAATATAGGTTTTTTATTTTCTTCCTAGTGATTGTTGTTAGGTTGAAAAACGGCCTGGAAAAAAAATAAAAAATAAAAGAAGTCACTAAAATTACAAGGAACTATACCAATAACTGATTTTTAACATGCTATCTCGAAAACCAAGGGAGATATCAAAAATATTTTATTCTTTATTTTCGATTTGTTTCGTTGAATTCTATAAGAATTTATCATCAGATTGTGCGCCACAGTAATAATAGAACTGCCGGTTATGATGCAGACTGAACCGAAAGATAATTTTGCTGCACATGCAGATTGGGTGTTTTATTTTTTTACTAATCCTTGTGGTTAGGTTGAAACGCGGCCTGAACCAGAATAAGAAAGTCACCAAAATCTGAAATTTTAAAAATAGCCCAAGTCAATGTTAAGAACTTTTTAAAAAAATTATCACTTCGAAAGACCTCATAGTTTCTGAGCTTACTTAGAAGATATTGTGCTGTTAGTGGCCTATATAATTTTGCTAGTAAAATCAGTGCATTCATAAGTCAGAAACTAACAACTAATAATAAATAAATTGTTTGTTCTCTTCTGGGATACACCGTATTTCAACCTACCAACATTTCCATTAATATTGCCGCTACAAAATCAAACTATGCAAACACATGAAATGCATCGCGAATTACATTTCGGGCAACAACGTTTACTTAATTAAGTTTAGTAGTTCACACAACACAAATGATCACAACTAATTTCATAGTACACTATCAGTGTAAACTGAAACTTGAGTAAAGCCTGCAGAATACCATATTTACAGTGTCGCGATGTAAACTTGCCCCGCTTAAATTAAATTTTCAACACTTGTCTACAATAAGGCTAGCCTTTTCAGGTGCAAAGCAGTAACATATGCAAATTGTCTACGCTACACCGACAAAAATTTGAGAACGATATGATCCTATTGAAAGTAATGAATAAATTTATAGCGATAGGTCCTAATGTTGTAGTTACCTATCAGATAATTCAAGAACGATTATTACAATGTGACTTACTTATGAAATGCTATTCCAGGTTGTTTCCTATCTTGTCTGTTTGTGCAACCATATGCAACACAACTTGCATTATAGAAAACTTGAGAATATTAGAAAGTGAAAATTCTCAGCAGCTGACACAGTGCAAACAGCCCAATGTTTTGGGGTGGGGGGATCCCTATGGCCGCCGCGCATGCGCAGTAGGAGAGCAGTTTTTTCATGAGGTTTCACGGATTTAGCGTTATTACGTCTCCATATATTCCTTCCTCCATGGTGCGAAGTATGCAACATCTAATCCTTCCATCTTTGGGATTTGTCATCATATGATTAGAATTTAATTTAATGCTCCTGCGTTATTTAACGTTGAAACATAAGATATGGCAAACAACTGAATTGAAATTCTAAGATTTAAAACAGTGAAAACTCCATCGAAATCTGCTCAGTACTTTCAGAGTTTTTGTAAGACAAATTTATCCAGTTTTCGTTTTATAGATATAGATAGATATGTTCATTTTCAATTTATAATGATTAATTTAATACTATAGCCTATAGGTAGGCATGAGCTTCTTTAACTTTGAACTGTAAAACGCCTTTCCGTTGTCAGTCTGTAAGTTACACGACCACCACTTAGTGTTCTCTTAATATTATCAGTAACAACACTGCCCTTATCGGTCTTGAGTTGTAGAGCCCATGCAAATTTTGAGTAAGCATCAATCACCATCAGTATATACTTGAAGCCACTGTTTTTACGAGAGTAAGGGATCATTTTGCCACAGATCATCGAGTCCTATGATTACAGTATGGCGTATTGGGAAATTACTTCTTGCAGGTCTATGGAAATCTGCACAACTTGATCCATGTTACAATATAATGTCTCGTTCACGAAGTTAAATCACCAATAAAATTTCGTTGGAGTGTGACGTAAGTCCTGCTGATGTAAATCAATTCAATCTTCCAACAAGTTCATTTGGATGGGTCCAATACACATATTGATCTCCAGCAACCGTCGAGTCAAGTGCCGCCATTTCTGTATATTTTGTTTAAAGTGTTGTAGCTAGATTTTATCTTTGAATAATTTCTGTCGTCGCAGAGTAGCAGCTAGTTGATCTGCAGCAACCGTCAAGTGCCGCCAGTTCTGTATATTTTATTTAAAGTGTTGTAGTAAGATTTTATGTTTCAATAATTTCCGTCGTCGCAGAGTAGCAGCTAGTTGATCTCCAGCAACCGTCGGCAACCGTTACGTGAAGTAGTACCTCCAGTGTTAATTTAAAGTGCGCAGTTAGCTTAAGCTTCGTCATAGTATATTTCGTTATTGCCAAAAGGCCTCCAATTGAGAATGCATAGTGAGTCCGTTTTTGTGTATTCCTTAGATTTTCTTTCTGTAAGGTAGAATGTGTAAGGACTGTGGTTGTTGTGTGCATACGCAGGCTGAGGTGACTGATCTGCGCACCCAGCTTGCAGCTTTGTTAACTAGAGTTACACAGCTGGAAGTTGCCGCAAGTGAGTGCAGTAGATACAGTATTGGTGACCCTGTAGAAGCTGAGCGGCTCGCAGGATCTCCAATACCAGTCATCATACCTGTAGTCCAGGACGAGACGTCGGAATCTCTGCGGCCTCGCCTATTGGTGGCTGGCGTGTGATTTCTGGACGTCGACGCCGCATGGGGGGGGGGGGGCAGTCGTGCAAGCTTGATTCCCAGGAAGGCGAGCTTGTACCACTGTCCAACTGGTTTGACGCATTGTCTGGAACTGATTCAGTCCTGCAATCGTCAGCCTGTGCGTTGGCAGCCCCACAGCCGGCTAAGTCTGGACATCTGCAGAAGGGGATTTTAGTAGTCGGTAGCTCCAACGTTAGGTGCTTTATCGAGCCCCTTAGGGAAATGGCGAATAGGTCGTGGGTGAAACCCGGTATCCATTCATTGTGTATTCCGGGGGGGGGCGGGGGGTTGATCCGAGATGTGGAACAGGCCATCCCATATGCCATTGAACGGACGGGGTGCAACCAGCTGCGGATTGTGGCTCGAGTAGGCACCAATGATGTCTTCCGTCAAGGGTTAGAGGTTATCCTCCCGTCCTTCGGGCGTCTTGTGGAAAGGGTGAACTCTGTGGCCACTGGCCGCAAGATATCTGCTGAGCTAACCATCTGCAGCATTATTGATAGGACTGACTGTGGTCCTCTGGATCAGAGCCGTGTTGAGGGGCTGAATCAGAGATTACGGCATCTTTTTGATAGTCATGGCTGCAGATTACTTGATCTTCGCCCTGGTGTTGAGTCTTGTAGGTATCCCTTGGATAGATCAGGAGTGCACTACACACGAGAATCGGCTACACGGGTGGTAGGGGCCGTGTGGCGTGCATTTGGTTTTTTTTTTTTTTTTTTTTTTTTTTTTTTTTTTTTTTTTTTTTTTTTTTTTGGCTGAGGGATGATGACCCTGAGGAGGAAATTCAGTTACGGACAGCCAAGATAACTTCATCACCACGTGTTAGGGGCAGCTTAAAAGTTCTAGTAATTAACTGCAGAATTGTTTGTAATAAACAGCCTGAACTCGAAAACGTTATTCGTAGTACAGATGCTGATATCGTAATAGGCACAGAAAGTTGGTTAAAACCGGATATAAGTTCCACCGAAATTTTTAATAATAGTATGATCATTTTCCGTAAGGATAGGTTCTATTCCCAAGGAGGTGGCGTATTTATAGCTATTAGTAAGTACCTCCCATGTAGCGAAATAGATGTCGATACTGTCTGCGAAATCATATGGATCAAGCTCAACGTACCTAGGACTAAACTTGTGATAGGCTCCTTCTATCGTCCACCAGATGCAAGCGTAAATATTGCCGAGGCCTTAAGAAATAATGTAAATAATATAGCTCGGCAATTTCCGGACCATAAGATAATGCTAGGTGGTGACTTTAACTTGCCAGATATCGACTGAACTAATTACGTTCACGTGACTGGGGGCAGGGATTAAACAGCTCGCGAAATCATTCTAGACCTCTTCTCAGATCACAATCTTGAGCAGCTCGTAACTGAACCAACGCTATGCCTCAACGGTAGCGAAAATATTTTGGATATAGTCGTTACAAATAGGCCTGAATTATTCATTGATATTTCTACCACAGCGGGAATAAATGACCACAAAGCTGTAATTGCTACAGTAAAACTAACAACGATGCGCAAAAACAGAATAGAAAGGACCGTTTACAGATTCGAAAAGGCTTCAAAAGAGTGTTTTAGAGCGTATTTGAAGCATAATTACCATACCTTCTTAGTAGCAGAGGCACCGTTGAAGAGAGGTGGCATCGATTCTTATGTATATTCGGGGAAGGTATGAACTTGCATATACCGAAACGGACAATCAGGGTAGGGAACGATCCCCCATGGTACACACGGGAGGTTATAAGATTACTCAAAAAGCAAAGGAAGATACATGCACGATCAAAAAGGACGATGCTACGGAATGAGTTAGATAAGTTAGAGGAGATAAGGAGACATGTTAAGAATGCGATACGTGAGGCCTTTAATGACTTTCGTACCAATTCTCTCTCTAAGAGCCTCACTGAAACCCTAAGAAACTTTGGTCGTATGTAAAAAAAAAGTTAGTTGTAGTGGGAACAATAAGCCAGTTCTAATAAAAGACGGACGGGAAGTTAAAGACAGCCGCGACAAGGCTACCGTATTTAACACCGAATTCAAAAATTCATTCACGTGCGAAAATATGGAAAACATCCCCACTTAACCACATCGTGTGGAATTAGAGATGGATCCGACAGAAATTGATGGCGTAGGTATTGTAAAGCAATTAAAACTCCTGAAGTGGGGTAAAGCGCCGGGTCCCGATGGTATACTGGTAAGAGTATTTTCTGAATACAAGGAGGAAATTGAACCATTTCTGTCAGATGTATTCCGTAAATCACTAGAAGAGAAAAAAAGTACCTTCTAACCGGAAAATAGCCCAGGTAATTCCCGTTTTTTAAGAAAGGAGATCGGAGTGATCTTAGGAATTATCGACCCATATCTCTAACATCGGTCTGCAGCAGAATTCTGGAACATGTCATATGCTCAAACATTTCTAGATGAGAACGAGTTACTTACACCGTCTCAACACGGATTTCGGAAGAAGAGATCGTGTGAAACACAGTTGGCCCCATTTTCCCATGACGTAATGAAAGTTATCGATGCAGGTTCGCAAGTTGATGCAGTTTTCTTTGATTTTCAGAAAGCTTTTGATACTGTACCACACAAACGACTTTTAGCGAAGATTCGAGCTTACGGTATTTCGGCTCAGATTTGCGAGTGGATACGTGATTTTCTAACTGGGCGATCACAGTATGTCGTCGTTGACGGGGAAGCCTCTTCCAAGATAAATGTTACTTCGGGCGTTCCTCAAGGAAGTGTAATAGGTCCACTTCTTTTCTTAATATTTATAAACGACGTCAAATGCTAGTTGCGATTGTTTGCCGACGATGCGGTTATCTATAGGAAAATAAGGTGCTCCGACGATTGCTTAGAAATTCAGCGCGATTTGGAGGCTATTTTCAATTGGTGCCGTAAATGGCAGCTTACACTTAATTGCAAAAAGCGCAAGGCAATGCAGATAAGTAACAAGAAGAATCAGTTTATTCACGAGTAAAAAATAAACAATTCAGCTATTGACATGGTTGATTCCGTGAAGTATCTGGGGGTGATAGTGCAAAGCAACATGAAATGGGACATACACATAACTTCCGTTGTAGGCAAGGATAATTCTAAATTACGATTCATAGGTCGTATTTTGAGGAATTGTAATGCTCATACAAAGGAGATAGCGTATAAAACAATAGTGCGTCCGCATCTGGACTACTGTTGTGGAGTTTGGGATCCGAATCACAAGGTTCTGATTGACTCAGTGGAGAGGGTACAGAGGAGGGCCACTCGATTAGTGACTGGTTGCTACAGCCCTTATAAAAGCGTCACAGAACTGATACATAGATTGGGCTGGGATAGTTTGGAAGACAGACGACGTAGCTTGAGTTACAATTTATTGGAGAGTATGCGAAAAAATTTAAATTTCGAGTGCAATGAAATACTTCTTCCGCCAACCTATTTAGTTCGTAATGACCAGTGGGATAAGATTAGAGAAATAAGATGCCGTACGGATGCTTTTATGTATTCCTTCTTTCGTCGCGCTATTCGGAATTGGAATGCGCGGGTTTAGGATTGGTGCTTAGCACCCTCTGCCACCCACAATGTTTGTGACTTGCAGAGTATGGATGTAGATGTAGATTCCTTCATGGGAAGAAGAACAGAACCGGACTTGTTGTAAAGTTTAGAGATTATTGTTTTATACTTAATTTTATTGCAGGTTTAAAAACTTTACCGGATATACTAAAATTTACTCTGTGACCACTCGTGTTATTTATTATTTCAGAATACCTTTTCAAGTCCTCGGCAGAATGATTTTAAAAAAGTTTGATTAACCTTCTTCTTCTTTCATATTCATTACCGTCGATTACAATAACATTTTCTTCAATAATAACAGGTTTCTAATCACTCACTTAGACTTAGTGACTTAGAGGAATCTTTGATCATGCCAGGAGAATGCTGCTGCTCCTGTATATATCACTATGGTAAGAAAACTTTTTCCATCGTGTCTGTCGCAAGTCTTAACAAATCCTTGAAACATTTTTCAATCTGGCCCGTCGTCAACTCGAGTAATTTCGTAGATTTGTATTCTGGGCCTTCATGATATCACGTTTAGTTGTTGTTGGGTCCACGTTTATGCACCGAATGAAGTTGTATATCCTCTTCAGTCCTGAGCTCATAATAAAAGTGCAAGTGAACTACTATTGTATTATTTACTTTGTGTTAGTGATAGTTAACAATGAACGACCATGAAAAAAAATTTTGAAACAATAATTAATTTTTTATAGATGGTATCATATATGATACCTTGGGACTCAAGCAGGTAAATTATATACACAACTTTACTGCTTCATGCTGTTTTATTACAAATAAATAAGTCATAAACAATACACATATTCTGCAGATTTGTTGTAGGTCTGTAGATAGACCAACATACAAATGTAATATAAAAAGTAATATAAAAATTTTCAACAATTGTGAAATAAACAATTCAAAATATTTAAACAAAATTACAACAATAAAAATATTCAAAGTAGTTTTTCTTTTATTCATATTAGCACATGGATCACTGTTAATATTATTTGTCTCAATTTAATTTAATTTTACTTTTTGTAAAATTTGTTTAAGCAATTCCTGTCAGTAGTGAATTCACCTGTGGCTACTAAGCTGCTGCCAACAATGTTCGATTTGAGTTCACTGGAGGCGTCACCAACCTGAAAACTAAAATTGACAAATAATTATTCTAAATAAACTATCAAGTGGGAAAAAAGTAATTACTTTGGTAACATACTTACTCTTACTTATTTGTATGCCTCCAGAACTCATTTGTTTGTCGAATTTGAACAAGAGGCACTTTGATCTGTTTGCGTCATCAGATTCATCAAACTCCATGTCAGAATAATCTTGATTAATTCTACTGACCAGCTCAGTGATGTTTTCATCAGTCAAGCCTGGAAATCAAGTGAAAAGAATATTTAATTACACTTCCACTGATATAAAAAAAAGTAGGCATTAAGTCCCAAGGTATCATATATGATACCTAAAAAGTAGGCATTGAGTCCCAAGATATCATATATGATACCTAAAAGTTTAAAGTTTTTAAATTCGTTATAACATTAATTTATACTTTGATTTTAACTAGGAAATGTCTGTACAGATTTAATAAGTTATTAAAGCACGTCAAAACACTTGTAAATGGAAAAAAAAAATATGACTCTACCTTTATTTCGACGAGACATGCTGTGCAGATGCAGAATCCCAAGTTTCTAAACAGTGCTGCCACCTTGTGACACTCGGCAGAAGATCGAACGAATGAGCTGTGAGAAGCGCGATGTGTATCGTATTTGATACCACAGGCCAGCAAAGGTTCAGCTGTGCAGAGGCCTGAGAAAAAAATAATTTCTGGAGGTATCATATATGATACCTCGGGAATGAAGAGGATATTCACTGTATTATTTTATATGAAATAGTGATTTTTGCTGTAAATGGTTGCAGGGTTTACACCATCGACAGGGATCTCACAATAAGTACCTGGGTGACCGATCTTCACTCGGCATCTTTCGATTTCTGTTCAATATCCAAGATTTCGAGTAAAGTTTGATTAAAGTAAAAGGTTTGAAGGCATCCTACGAGATTTGAGGTGCAACTGTTAACCAAAGAGAAGCTTAACGAACATCAGTAGGCTTACTGATACCAGAACCTTCTATGTAATGAGGTTAGGGCCGTTTTCGAGATACCAAATTGTTCCTTAAAAAAAAAAAAAAAAAAATCATGTTAAACACTTGAAATTTCATCTAAAACGCTAGATCCATTTCCGAGACCGCCTCATAAATTGCTTTCAAAGAAAAATGCTATTATTGGGGATTAATTTATAGTGCGAGATTTGTGGTAATTCAAGGGATTCTACGATAATCCTTATTGATGGATTCTTCTGTGACTTGACCAGAAAAATTGAAAGTTAAAATATTCTTTTTATATTTCGCTTAGTTCTCGAGATATCGTATCTCAAAATTCGACGTGATTCGTTGAATTACGACCTGGACCAGAAGATAAATTTCGCCATAGCAAAGTTTGATGAATTCGTATGAAACTCGTAGAAACAAATCGAAAATAAAGAATCTCAAGTGAAGAGGTTAGGATTAGATCCGGCCTGGACCAGAAAAAAATCCATCTATACGGTGGAAATATACTTTCAATGTTTTATTTTATTCCTAATGGTTGTTGTGAGGTTGAAATACGGCCTGGACCAAAAGAAACGTCGCCAAAAGCACAAGGAGCTATACCTATAATTAATTTAAGAACATTTATTCTTTATTTTCGATATGTTTCGTAGAGTTCTATAAGAATTCATCATCAGATTGTGACGTCACGGTAATGATAGAACATCATCAGTGCTAAATTGCGTGGTAATATTTAATGACAAACTAATAACCACTTTTTACGGTCAAAAAGTAACTTTATAACTGGTACCGGTAATATTATTTCCAAAGAAGTTTCGGTAAAGTATCACCTCTGACAAAACCAATGATAAATTTTTAACTATCTTCCTTTTTAAATGTTTTACAATTAAACTTGCAGTGCTAATATTTCCACGGGTCAGCCAGTATACAAGAACTGTTCGTTTAAATAGTCTTTGAAATCAAAGATAAATTATTTGTATGCTCTCTGGTACCAGAATCGTCTACTAGATGGCGCTAGTAGCGTTATCGAGATAACGAGTGAAAAAATTGTTCGTATTTTGTAAACTCGCTTTTTTGTAGGGAAGACTATTTAGGTAATCTTACAAGTCAAAACGTTATCTAAATATCAAATTTCATCCAAATCGTCATGGCCGTTTCCGAGATCCGAAATAAATATATATATATATATATATGAGAATTGCTCGTTTAAAGATATAAGATTTCGACCCGTATCTAATATATGTGCATGAAAAAGACTCGATCCATTGTGACAATAGTTTCAACTACGATAACTTCTATCATTTTTAGAAACCTCAGACCATAATTAATTGCTTTGTTAGCATATCGTTTGATTACATCATCATCTTGATCGATGGGGTCAGCTATATATTTGAGTATTCTACACTGACAATCCAAATTACCCTCCTTTATAAGAAATATCTTTTGAGATTGGTGCATCAACACTCTCTTGCTCTGTAATGTTGTAAGAAATTTCTCCATGTTTGTAATGGTGACAATACCTATTGTGCTTGGCTATTTATTCGAAAATGAATCATGATACAGGTCACAGTTTTTGTTCATAACGAAAAATTAGTGTTTGCGCTCATTCCAGCAGACCTACAAAGGTTTTTAAACCCATTGAACATCATATCGGTGTTGACGTGATCATTGTAAATGTGTTTGAGATTTATATCGTCCTGTTTAAAGAGCGCGATAAAGTTATCATTGTCTCTAATTGTTTCGGTATTTGAATATATGTCTGACACAAGTAGAAAGAATTTACTGATCTGTGCCTACACAAGGCAAAAGTAATCTCGTATATTATTCTGCTTCTCGTATGAAACAACGCCAAACACAAACATTGAATTAGTAGTGCTTCACTAGAAAGAGGTACACTTTGACTATTGGGAAATGTCAATTACTGAATTACTTTAATGGGTTCTAATAATTTCCCAATAACTGATACTTTGGCTAGTACAATGACTTGGAAAAAACGAATACACTTTCAAATCTAAGTACATGGAGGAGTTCCAGCAGGGAGAGCAAAAAATTGGTTTTCCCACAATTTCATGGGTCGCACACTGTTAGCCTCACTGTCCCAGGGAACAGCGGTCTGTTCTTCCGCCTTGTATTGGTGCCGTCAGCATCGACATTACTCACGGGTAATTTTGCACTCTGTCTGAAGAACCGCATATTGACAAGGTTTGATGGTTGCTCTGGTTATCTATAGGTGCGCGATCATATACAATAAGTCAGCTGATAAAAATGCCTCTTGCGAGGAAGGAGAAGGGTTTTAGCTTTTTAAACAAGCTCATCGACAAGTTGCCTGATACCTACATACCAATTTTGTGGCCCCAGTAATAAACTGTAAAAACGGTTGGCGCTTGGACAGAAGGGAATCAACCCACTAGATGCAGCCTGCAGGGAACACGACATTGCTTCTGCACAGGGGGCAGATATAGCTGAAGTAGATCATATACTCGCCGAGAGGGCTGCAGACAGAATGAAGGCTAAGTTTAGTGAACATGCAGCGGTATTCTTGGTAAACAGGACCACGCATGCTAAATTAAAATTCGATGGGGGAGTTAAGAAAAATAATAAGAAGAAAGGGGATATCCATTCCTTAATACCATTATTTGCCGACATTGCCAGGTGCGAGTGCTCTGGCAGGCGGGATTGTAAATGTTGTTAAAGCTGTCAGAGCGGTTAAAGAGGCGAATAAGCAGTTGGCTGAGGAGAAAGGACACAAAAAAAAACCAATGGAGGCACTTGCTAGTGAGCCATACAGGTGTAGGCGCTGAGGGAATAACATATGTAGGCATGTAAAACGTACATGCATACTCCATTTTCGTGGTGTTTTCTTGCGTAATGCATTACCTCAAAAAATTCGTGAACGTGAATGTTGAATCATGAACTTCGACAATGCTGAAGATGGTGGAAAACATTGGATTCCGTACATCAAGTAAATAAACGGTGTAGTTAAATATTTAGACAGTTTCGGTACTTTGCAAGGAACAGAATACTGTACAATGTGTAATAAAACCAGAAATTTCGCGCACATAGATGTGGACATGTGTGTTTAATCCTCCTGTATGAAAATGTATGACATCAGTGTTGAACGAACCTTGGACAGGATAACACATGTCTGTAACACTCTGCTTGTCAGCAAATAGTTCAGTCTCGGGCTGTGATTACTTTCCACCGATAGATTTGAGTGTAGGTGATTACACAGCTGACGTGGTTGACTTTCAGACTCACAATTCGAATCAGAATATAGTCGAATCAAATTATAACTTTCATTTCTCGAAGAATAAGGTAACTGACATACCCAAAGGATCTTACCATATTGATGATTGGACAAATTATTTGGTAAGGAATACTAAAAAGGTCAAGTAAGTAATTAGAATCACAACAATTCACTCAAATGCGAGATAAAAACACCTGTGGAAAAAACTTCGCTAAACCAAATTCAATTGGATCTCTGCTCGGATATTCGAACCGTGTTAAAACCTGGTTTTCATACCTCAGACTACACAGTGCTGATTTCCAAAGTTAATGCAATACCAACAGAGTGTAGCATATGTACACGAAATTACGTCAACAATTTGCTGGGACATACAGGGTAGAAGACTGTAAACAGTTCCAGGGTGATCTGGGCAGGATTTATAGTTGGGTTGGTAAATATGGGATGAAGATAAATTCAAAGAAGAGTCAGTTTATTAGATACACAAATAAAAAAACTAAAGGTTAATTATGATTATAAGGGGGAAAGAATTGCTTGTTGAAGACTTGAAATGTAAACATCTTGGCATTATATTTAATAACAAGTTTAACTGGGCAAGACACATTGGACAGGTGGTAGGAAAAGGATTTAAAATTCTGCACCTGTTGGAGAGAGTGATGAGGGGATGTACGAAAGAAGTACCGGAATTGGGTTACAAAACTTTGGTGAGACCATTGCTTGAATATGGTAGTGTAGTATGGGACCCACATTTTGAGTATCAAATACAAGGGTTGGAGAGTGTGCAAAAAGAGCAGCTAGATTTGTTTCTTGAAATTGTCGCAGAATGCAATCAGTAACAGATACGATAAAAGAGCTGGAATGTGACTCATTGGAAGACAGGAGGAGGGTGAAGAGGGTCATGGGAGTGTACAAGGCGTATATTGGTGATGAGGTATGGAAAGATATTGGTGTAAGAATAAAACATAATGCATGGAAGGGAAAAGATGACCATGACCACAAGCTGGCACTCGATTTCAGGCACAAGGGTGTGGGAAGATTACTTTATTTTTTAGGTAAGGGTGTCAGGGATTGGAATAAGTTACCAAGGGAAATGATGAATAATTTACCAAAAACGTTGAAAGAATTTAAAGTTAAAATTTGTAAAGGGCAAATATAGGTGGGTGCAGGAAAGGGAGAAGATGGGTGTGTAGGGAAATTGCCACCAGAGCAAGCGCTCCACTGCAATTTAATTAAATATTATATTACACTACACGAGTTTTTTCAAATAGTTATCCCAGGGTACAACATTGTAGAAGTCCCCGCCCATGTCATATATCTGCCCATCATAGTGAAAACTATCAACAACATCAACATTACAGTTGCCAACCAGGATGGTAATTAAGTGGATTTTAGAGGAGAAACAGTTACTCTGACATTACACATAAAAAAAGACGCTTGTTATAAGAAGCATCAACCTCACAAAGCTGTTAGTCATGAACCAACAGTGAAACAATTAACACCCCAGAACATGCTCTTCCTACTGTTAAAAACATGAATGAGGCGCTTGACATAACTTCCAGTGTGTAATTTGACGAGTCAGTGACGTGCAATTAAACCATGTTTGAGTCATCAGCAACATTTAATAACAATGATGAAATTCAGATACCTGTTCAGAACCTAGATACATATATACTGCCATGCGAAAGTTACTTGAAAATTGAAGGAAAATTCATCAGATCAGATAAATTAAGAGTTACAAATTCAATTGGCACATCCAATGCATTTGCTTTTCTGTTTGAGGACCGAAATAGAAACGTTGGTATCATAAACATAAAGAAAACTATTATTTCTGCAGATCTTCAAAAAATTGTTGTGCTGCACAATGCAGGAGAGGGCAATGTGAGCTTGTGGATGATTACATTGATGTATGTATACATCTGAATATGCTTTTGGGTTTTTGCGAGGACTTTAAAAGGATACTTTCAAATGTAAAAGAAAAAAACTAATACCAATTCGAGCTAAGGACGATACAAAGTCATACATACAAGCCAATCCAAATCCTGAGAAAAGAACATTTGTCATCAGTAAACTCGCATTGGTGATGCCTCATTTGTAAGTAGACAAAAGAGAGAAACTAGCGTTGCTTAAGATTGTAGACAGTGGGAAGCCACTTCGCATTAATTTCAGAAGTTGGGATCTATTGGAGTTCCCATTGCTTCGAATAAGCAAGACTCAAATTTGGTCTTTCAGAACATCAACACAGCTGGAGAAACCTAGGTTCGTATTTCTTGGATTTGAAACGAACAGGAAACGAAATGCGGAGTTAAGTGTGGCCCTGTTTGACCACTGCAATCTCACTAATGTCAAAGTGTTCCTAAATGGTGTGGCATACCTGTATGAGACCACAAATTTAGACTTTAAGAAAAACTGAGCCACAGTTTTGTACGACATGTATGCATGATTCCAACAGCCTTACTATGAATGAGGTCATCCTTGGTCGTTACTAAACTGTGAAGATTTTATCACAATTGCGCCTATCGCTGTAATTGACTGTTCACACCAAAAAGTGTCATTTAAAACGGGGCTTGTAAATATTTGTACGGAGTTTAATAGCAGTGAGAATTTTCCTGCCTGCACCTATGCATACTGCCTGATCCTTCATGATCATGTTGTGGAATTCGTACCGTACCTCTAACAAGTGTTGTGCGTATGCTGATATAAAATAAGTGGCATTAATTATTATCACTTATTCCTATTAACGACGATCTTTGTGGATGCACAAGGATTCAAGAAGAAGGGTGGCGTGTTAGTTCCGAAAGAAGTTGCTATATGAACAGTGCGCTCTGACAACAGAATAATGACCCAGCAATTGAATAACTATATAAGAACGTAACCTTTCTTGGCGTTGAGAATATATAAATTGCTCTCGGGTGACTAGCCTAGTAAAAATAGTGTTAAAATTACACTTACTGTAGCACAATATTTCGGCGATCTCTTCCGTCGCCATCTTCGCCGAAATATTGTGCTACAGTAAGTGAAATTATAACACTATTTTTACTCGGCTGGTCACCCGAGAGCAATTTATATATAAATTGAATAACTGGCACATAATTACCGTGGACTACTTTGGAACGCTGACGGCATATACTTTAGCAAGATGTGCTTTGTTATCTTGGTTTTCTGGGCGGAACTAAACGTTTCAGCCTTTATTGTATTGCCTTCATCAGAGGACTTTGTTTAAATTTCAACACAGTGGTACAGAGACCTTCAGAAGGGTAACAGTAGTAATGAGGAACCACAGCAACAGTTCTGGTTGTAAAAAAAAATGCAGATTGAGCTGCTCCCGACCAGCTTGTGACTGTCTTAACCATAATTCTCACCAACGATGCCCCATTACATAAGAGCGAAACCCATCTGAGTCTATATGAATTTTTTTTAAAAACACAAAAAACCAGTTTCTAATGGACAGTGTTTTCATTTACAACTTTTTATCAAGAAAGTGTGGAAGGATGGCCAATTTACCACATCTATTGTTTTGCCAGTGCAGAACTTGATCATGTAATGTTCTGTGATAGTGGTTTCATCTGCATGTCGCGGCACAGAAGCTGACAGGAGGAGGCTCATGGAAACTACGATCTTGAAGTTCTGATCAGACTGAGCTTGGAAACATTAAGAGTGCCATCTTCTAACCCAACCGGTCTGTACATGCTGCTACCTGGAGGAGTGGAAAGAAAAACCAATTAGCATTACTTTCTAGACAACCCCTATATTAGAAGCTGTGAAATGATACATTTGGATTCCAAATCTCATATGTAAACTGGAATTTTCCACAGCCAGTATGGTCCACGACTTTTGTACTGCAATTCTCATAATACTTGAGGGTAATCTATCTGGTGAATGGTAAAGATTATATGATTAAAAACATTCTGTTTCACTGGAGAATAGTTTCCAAATGAGATGATAGTTGGAGATAGGTGTGCAAGAAATATTCTTATAGTATTTATCTCTTTGAAGTTAATTACTAAGATTTAGTCTGAATTTAAGAAAGTTACATTTGTTTGGGAAAGGACTGGAGGCTAGGAACAGGAAGGAATATGCCCACGGCCAGTGGCCTGAAATGATTTTGGAAAACCAAGCACTGGATGGCCGGATGGGTATTCAAACCAGCATTCCCCTGAAAGTGAGGCCAAAGCGTTACCACTCAAACTGGGTTTAATTTATTGCTTGGGTTAGCAACCCGACCGAGTGTAGAGAGCTTAAGGCACGAGTTTATGCAACCTGGTGAGCCGTGGAGCCATATACCCAGTGAGATATACCAATTACTACAATACGAGGCTATAGGTGCTTAAGTTAAAGCAGTGATTCCCAACGTGGGCCGTACCGCCCCCCGGCGGGCGTTAGAGAGCTCGAGGGGGGCGTTTGTGAACAAAGGCAAATTTGGGGGGCGTTGACGCCCAGCCAGCGCCCCCCTAGCCAACACTGGCAAGGACTTGCCGATAAGATTAATTAATAACAAAGAACATTGAACAAATGTTTCATCAAGAAATTCCAAATGTCCTATAAGCAAGATCAGTGGGGATTAAAAGTTGGTATAAGTACATTATATCTTTGTTCCTAACACATGCTTCAATAGTTCATGAATGAGTTGCAGCAAGTGCTGTGCACCAAAAGTTGGTATTAGTACACAATACTGACAATAGCTTTGCTCCTACAACTGCTTCAATAGTTCGTGAATGAGTCGCAGCAAGTGCTGTGCACCACAAGGATCACCATTGTTAGTATGTTTATGTTCAGGCTTGATCAACAATGCTTATACGTTTACACTGGCCAGTGTTCGATTGTTCGGTAGTGCCTTCAAACAGAGCGACTGTGAACCTGTGCGGTATCTACAGCTTAGGAAGCGTGCTCAAACTACGTGACTCGGTCCAGGGTGAGGGGGGGGGGGGGGAGGTGGTTGGCTGGAAGGCTACGCTGAGCTACGTGGGGGGAGCGGGGGTTCCGAGCCAGGGCACGTAGCTTTCCTTTCATAACATTTTTCACAGTTAAAATGAGGAACAGAACTCACAACAGCATGTGAATATTTATTTCCCTCAGTTAATTATCTCCATATGTAATGTACAATCGTCTGACAAGAGAAAACAGTACAAAATGTCTTATGGAATCAAAAGGGAAAAAAACTACGTGGGGGGGGGGGGTTTCACAGGAGGCCAAAATGGAGCTATGTGGTTTATGTACGCTCCCTTACGTGGACCTACTTACTGCCAATAAATGAAATAAAAATATAGCAGAATATTTGTGTGCCCATTTTATTTCAATACTTTTCTAAGACTCGTTTTGTATTTGAACCAAACAGGATGTATCCAGAACTGTATGTTAATTAAATATTTACTGTATTTCGTTCTACGATATAATAATCTATTGAAGTAATTTTTGTTGAATGATTGATGCCTCTTTCTTCCGCCAAAGCAAAAAACTTATTGAACTCGGAGCGAAAAGGCCGGCGCCGGCTCCGGTTTTGCCGGTGTGTGTGAAAACCCCCTTAAGCTTTCTGACATTTAAAAAAAATAAGTTTTATTTTTTAATTTTTTTATTTTCTATGGAGGGCATTGTGTACAGTTGCTTCTCTGACCATAAAGTACCCCCAGAAGCTTACAACTCGTGGTGCCTGTGTTCTCCCGCAGGGAACCGCATTTGGATCTGCAATTTTTTTCACTTGGTCCTGGCCTCTGCTGTGTACTTTCTTCTCGATGTCAGTTGGTCAACTGTTGTTCTCTAGCCCTCATGGTAATTTAAGGGTTATGGAAAGAGTGTCAACTGTAGGTGCAAAGTGTGTCGACTTAGGAGCTTGTCGAATTGAATGTGAGGAGTAGGGAAGAAAGAGGTTTATAATTTTTTATTGTTTAAATTTATTTGTCTGCCCTTACATTTTGTTTGTACTTACATTTTACCAGCAATCGTTATATATAATGGAACAGAAGTAATCAGGGTGCCGTAAATGACTTTATAAAGACTTTATTAAATAGTATGGTCACCAGCTTTGAAAATGGAAAAATAACTTTTTAACGTGTCGACAAAATCCGCTCATATGCTGGAGAGATAGATTATCGAGTGTCCTGGACAGACTTTGTCCGTCAGTCATAGCCCCTGGCACGCTCAGCCCTTAGTCGCCCATACACAGTGACAATTCCACTCAGTATCCCATCACGGATCAGTCTTTCCGTATGTGTGGATGGAAACCGTCAGTATTACAGTACACTGACTAAGTCCCTTAGGATTCCATCAAATCGAAAGTCCTGGTGGCCGTTCGAAGGGCATCGGTCAGTTATGAGCTCTGTGTGCAGCTAGTTATACTTTATCACGAAAAATTGACGATTTCAGTCACAGGCCTCTTACGCTAGATTTAAAGCGCATCAAACAGATGGTTATAAAATTGCACGAGACATTTTTTACCCCCAATTACAAAATTCAATTGAATTTCGATTCTCAAAGCACAGTAGAATATATTCCTGTATGTTGAAACACTTTTGATAATGATACAGTCAAATTTATGGGTATAATAATTTATATTCCTCTCTTTCTTCAATATTTTAATTTCTGTTTTCTGTTCTTTCTTCATCCTTTTATAAACAACCGAATCCCCAAAGTACCATCAAGTTGGATCACATGAATCTACTGTCTCTTTTCTGTTTATTTTGATCATTTCCACTTATTACGCAAAATCTGCATTCGGGATATATGGCTTAAGAAATGTATTGATACGCCTCATTCTCCAAAATTTTATACAGTATACTGTGCGTTTTAATTTTAATAGAGATGAAAATTTCTGATATATTTTTATAAAATAACTTAGAACATCTTTACCATTTTAGCAAAAATGCGTGAATCAAAGGCGGTCTGTAGGACTGTGTGTTAGTGGGGAGAGAGGGATCCTGTCTGTCACTAGCTCACACATAGACGCCCTCTGAAGACAGTCAGTTATCCCGCCAATGTATGGATTGATAATATAACCATGAATTAGACTTATATTAACTCGAATTAACTGTTCTCCCTCCATCTTTATGCCTGCCTGTGTGTCAGTTTGAGCAAATTCTGTCGAACACCTTGTTATGAAATTACATATTCAAGTTTCGGACCTGAATATCTCAATTCTATCCACTTTTGATAGAGATCTGCCAACCGGAAGTGGCAGAGTAATGATGTCACCATTATCTAAGTTATTTTGTGAAGATTTTTCATCTGAGAAATTTGAAGAAAAAGTTAAATAAATAAGTTATAATTAACAACTTTTATTTCTAAATTTTTACGATAAGCTTAATAATTTTTATTATTCTTATCTCATTAATACTATTTTATACATCGTTTCCGTTGCTGTAATTTAAAAATACTATTAAAATTTGTATTTATACATTTTAAATAAATTTAAATAAATAACAAAAGTTTTTTACAGTATACTTGTTGGTCGCAAAATATTCATGAAATAATGAACAAAATTTTCAATTTATTTAATTAAATTGTAAAAGTAAATCTATTTAATGGAATAACGTTATGGTGGTCATATCAAAATTTATTTTTATTTTCATAGATGACAAATTCAAAGAAAAAATGTAGATAGTATAACGTCGAACACTTGAAATATGGTTTTATTGAGGCACCCTCAAACAAGACATTACCAATGTGCCTGATTTGCCAGAGAGTTTTCTCAAATGAAGCTATGAAACCTTCACGTTTAGAAGAACATTTAACCAAAATACACCTTGACAGAAAAGTTTATCTTACTTTCAAATGCTCAAAGAACAATATTCAAGACGTCCATCTTTAGCTGGTATGTTTTCAGCGGCATCCAAACAAGACGCATATGGGCTTCGTGCCTCTTACAAAATTTCCTTGCTTATTGCTAAATCGGGAAAACCGCACACGATTGGGGAAGAATTGATACTGCCATCTGTGAGTGAGGTTCTGTGTTCTGTACTGCACAAGCCGGCGCGGCGTCTGTTATTAAGAGATTCCCACTTAGCAATAACACAGTACAGAAGCGAATGACGAAATGTCCGAGGATGTGGAGAGTTCTGTAACTGATTTTTTGAAGACTGACGAATTTTTTTTTACAGTTTGATGGATCTACTTTACCAAACAATGATTCATTACTTCTTGCGTACATTCGCTTCATTAAACATGAAAAAAATTGTCAAGAATTACTGTTCACAAAAAAATTAGAAACTTATACTAAAGAAAATCTATATTTCAAGTTTTGGAATACTATTTTAAAGAAAAAAGTATTCCTCTGAATAATATCGTGTCCTTTGATACTGATGGTGCTCCGGAAATGGTTGGACGATACCAGATGTAGTCGCCGTGCATTGTGTAATTCACAGACACCATTTGGTTGCAAAAAACCCTAAGTGATTTCCTTCACGGCTCACTACAGTATGTAATCACCGCAGTTAACAAGGTCAGAAGCAATGCTCTCAGTAGTAGATTGTTTGGAAAATTTTGTGATGAAAATAACGAGGATTTCAATCATTTGCTATTGCACACAGTAGGTCGTTGGCTGTCAAAGGGTACCTGTCTAACAAGATTTTATGACTCTTTTGACTCCATTATAACTTTTTTTTAATTAAGAATATTCATTAAGAGAGAATTTATTGAAATATAAGAATGATATAGCTTATTTAACTGATCTATATCATAAATTTAATGAATCAAACCTACAGCTGCCAGGAGATAATTTGAATCTGATCAAAGCAAAGTCAGTTATTTATGCGTTCATGTCAAAACTTGCCTTGTACAAACAGGATGTGGGTCGAAGACAATTCTATCAGTTTCCAAATCTTTCCTCTGTGGAAACAAATGATTAAGATATTTTACTATTTTGTCAACATTTGAAGTACTTAAAGAAGATTTTAAAAACAGATTTCAGGATATTCTCAACATGACCATTCCAGATTGAGTATTAGAACCTTTCTCAAACCTACATACAGCGGATTTATCGCTACAGGAAGAGTTGATAGATCTGTCGACAAATGAATTAAAATTGAAATTAAAAAATGGATACCAAGAATTTTGGCTACAGAGGCAAATTCCAGATTTATATCCGCCTTTGTAGACTGCAACAATTGTATTGCCATCGTCATATTAGCCGAAAGGGGATTTAGTATAGTAAGCAATTTACCAACAAAGAAAACTAACAGAACGCGGAGATTTAAGACTCCTGCTGACAAATATAGCATAGGGTTACCAGACGTCCCCGTTTGCCGGGGACAGTCCCCGTATTTAGCTTTTTGTCCCCGGACAGATTTCGTCCCCGCAATGTCCCCGGATTTTTACTGTTGTCCTCACAATTAAAAAAAAAAAAAATCACGCGAGATATCTTTAAAAACCCTAATTTGCTAATGCATTTGTTTAAAGCAAGAGATATGAAGCGCACTTCTTTCCTTGTACATGTCTAGGAAAGGATAAGGTTGACCATGACCACTAGCTGGCACATGATTTCAGGCATATGGAAAAGTTTTCTTTCGGAAAGGGAATGAGGGACTGGAATAAATTACCAAGAGAAGTGATGAACAACTTACCGGAAACACTGAAAGAATTTAACGTAAGAATTAGTAGAGGGAAAAAGTAGGTTGGAAGAGGAAAGGTAAGGAGTGTAGGGAGATTGCCACCGGAGCGGGCCTCCATCGCAATTTTATCAATTATTATATTATTATAAAAGAAAATTACAAGAATACTGCGTCTTGGACACAACAGCTTTGCTATGTGCAACATGGTTGTCTGTGATCCTCAATTAAAATACAAAATATAAACAATATGAGGCTTTTAAGTTAACCAACCTTTAATCATATCGTATAACTTATAAAAGTACAACGCGTCATTAGGACAAATGCCGAAAGCGTCCCCGGATTTTGGTGAAAAAGTTGTGAAGCGTCCCCGGATTTGGAGAAATAATTCTGGTAACCCTAATATAGCACCAAATGCAGAAAAATTAGTATCATTACATCTAGGTCAGACATCTCACTGACAATTTTACAATAATTTTCAATATATGTTTTTAATAAAAATTTTGTACAAGGCACCAATATTGTTAATATCCTTTAATAATTTTAAAAATCTGTCCTTGTTTTTCAATATTAATATAGCCCAATTTACCTAAGATTTTGAAGAAGTGGGCAACAAGCCAATTAAATTGAAGCACTATGGATTACACAACGTTGATTACAACAACAAAAGAGGTCAGTTCTGTTGTTTTTTTTAAGAAGGGGGCGGTCAGTAATTTTTTTTTCGAAAAGGGGGCGGTAGGTCAAAAAAGTTTGGGAACCTATGAGTTAAAGGATCTTAGATCCATGAGAAATCATTGGGTCATGGTGGTAATATGTGGATTAAACCATCACCTCGCAACACACAAATATGTGACAAACCTGGCAGATCAGTACGAAACTGCTTAGTGAACTGGAGACAGTCCATGTGGGTGCAGGGAACACATCTGACTGACATTACACATGGCCGGATCATTGCCAGTTGCACGTCGTCTGTAAACACATTTCACAGATGTCGAGAAGATTATAGGAAGTAGGTTGACACAGTGATCATTAACATCCGTACATCACAGCACCCGCACTGGCTACAGACCTCGCTGGGTCACAGTGTATTGTCAGCCTCTAGAGGTCACTCCATGTGCTTGACAATTTGTCACATGTGTGGCCCTAGCATACACTGAATGTGATGTCCTGCTCAGTGTGAACGGACCCAGGAAAAGTGCAATAGTGTCCAGTCCACGGACGAGTTGCAGTGACTCTCGTCATCTGGAGATCTGGCTCGCAACCGTGCCAATATTAAGGACAAGGCCTGATATGGTAACACCAGGGTGGCATTATGTTAGGATGTACCACTCTGCAAATATGGTGTGGCAGTTGCTGTTTATAGGGATGACAGCTTGCAATAGTATGTGCAGCTGCATAAGGACCTGCATTACATCTGATGGACGATTAGCCTACCCACATACGGCTGGCCCGATGGACAAGTATGTGCAATGTGAGGACATAACACATTTAGAATGGCAGCTCACTTTGCAGACAGAAGTCTGACTGAACATGCGTAGGACGCTTTAGGCTGCCACCCTGTTGACCTCCAATATGCTGGATGGTGTGATCGACAATGAGGGGTGCCACTATGTATCCTTTATTGCTATGCTATTGTTCCTTTGTATGCTTGAAGAGTCAGAAACAGAGTGTTGGATTGTCTGTTAGGGGGGCTCCACAGTCACAATTTGCAGAATCTACCCAGCCCCATTTGTGTAACAAGTAGCCACATGTGCCTTGTCGTGTTTGAATCCCATTGATGATTCTCCTTTGCTGTCTGAGGAAATTGATTCCTTGTAACCATAATGAAGAGTCCTCAACTAGACGTTTACTGGCTACTGATGACTGCTCGCATTGACTTATCCACGGCTTGTTGATATTGAAAGAGAACTCTGTAAGGTTGATTGCTGTGTGCCATGGCGGTTTGCTTCATTCGAAGCGTTGGTGTTTTACTTAAGTAATGTCTTGATGTATAGGCAGCTGAGAATATTTTTCCAGACCTTCAGAAGCAATCCAGTGTATCCTCTTGCCCATTGGGTTGGATACAGCCCATAAAGGTGGATGAATCAGAAATGATCAACGGCATGGAGATGCAGAAACTGCTGCTGCCGCATTAAAGACTCTAAGGGTATACCGAGGCCATGTAATCCTCCCAAATTACACACAGTATGATGTCTTCTTCTTGCGTAAAATATTCTGCAGCATCCACCACATGGATCTACGGGTGGGAACTACCGAGGGAGGAGTCATCAGAATGAATCAAAACATTCAACAAGTCAGAGCATAAAATGTTAGAAGTCTGAATACGGAAGGTCAATTCGAAAACATAGAAAGAGAGATATAAAGACTTAGGTTAGATGTCGTTGGGATTAGTTAAATTAAGTGGAAAGATGTGTAGGATTTCTAGTCTTGGGAAAATGGAATGATTAGCATTCAACTTGTTAGTGGGGTAGGATTTATGATGAACAAGAAGGGAATTGTGTGAGTTATTATGAACAGTTGATCGACAGGATTCTTTTGAGAAAGTTAGAAACTAACCCCCAACCACTTTAGTACAAGAGAATATGCCAACATCACAGGAAGATGATGATGAAATATAGACAATGTATACAGGAATTATTGTAGAATTAATCCTATAAGTGAAGGAGGAGGAAAATCATGGCTAATTGGAATACAGTAGTGGGAGAAGTTAAAGAGGGGAATACTGTAGGAAGTTTTGGTCTAGAAGGAAGAAATGAGCATGGAAGAAGGCTGTTAGAATTTTGTAAAAGATATAAACAAGTCATGACGAACACACTATTTAAGAATCATGCTAGAAGGATATACACCTGGAAACATCCAGGGGATACAGGCAGATATCAGCTAGATTATATTATTGTCAAACAGAGACTCAGGAATCAAGTTCTAGACTGTAGAGCATACCAAGGAGCAGACACAGACTCTGACCATAAACTGATAGTCATGAAATTCTGACTGAAATTCAAGTGAATAAAAAAGCAATACAAGCAGAACAGACTGGAAGTGAAAAATTGCAACAGTCTAACATGGGGAAAAAAATTGCAAGATGGTAGATGTTGGTCTAAGAAGTAATCCTGAAAAAGCTCATCTAAGGAAGAATGGAATGCACTGAAGAGAGAGATAATGAAAGCTGGTAAAGAAACATTAGGCATTAGGGATCAAGCCACCCAAAACTTTGGATCACAGAAGAAATTCTGGAGCTGATAGATCAGAGGAGAAGGCACAAAAATGCTCAGGATAAAACAGGCATAAAGTAGCAAAGACAATGTTAGAAATCAAATAAAGAAGAAATGCAAGAAAATCAAAAGTAATGTGGCTGCAGGAAAAGTGTGAAGCAGTAGAAAATGAAATCGTCGTAGGTAAAGTACATATGTATAAGCTACCTCAGAATTTGTTAAATTCTAACCTTATTGCTACGGGACATGGGGAACGGGCAACATACAGAAGCCGATACTGCAGCTTATAGCCACATAGAGGGTGATTTAAAGTATAGAAACTAACTCAACATAAAATAACAGCCTTGAATAGACCTTCAATGATAAAAAGTAAAACTTAAACTCACCTAAATCATTGTAATCCCCAAAAATCCAGCTTGTAAACACTTAATTTGGAATATGTGATAACATCATCATTTCACATCACTTTGCAATGCTATAAAAAATAGTTATAATAATAATGAAACAGGAGAAACTAAATTCTGTAGTAAAGAACACATGACCAATAGTTTTAGGCAGTTTAAAAATACGAAAACCTAAGTTTTAAATCCAGTTAAACAAACCGGCAATTTTAAACACCTATAACAATACATTTAAAGCATTTCTGATACCAACCAATATTGTAACTAAAACTTAAATTCTTCCTGTACCTTGTACTGAAATTTCAAGCAGTTCTGTACAGTTAAGGATTTTGAAAAATTTACTGCGTCTAATTTGAAACACCTGCTGGCTTATATAAATTACAAACCAATTAAAGTCAGGGAATAAAATTACTTTTAAATGAAAACCGGGAATATTATGCCAAAAACCATTGGGGAGTGGTGACCAGAAATATTTTACAGTTGACTTTATTTCCAAGGTACACTCATGGTCTAAAATTTTTGAATAGTTGGAATCTTGGACGGATTTTAAGTTGAGATGCCAGTTAAGGAGATCAAGGCTTGCCACTGCCCCTGGTACAGCCTAGTCCCTTCCATGTGGCGTATAGGAAGACAAAGCAAAATTTTGGTGAAATGAAGAAGAGATGTAGGTATAAACATTAATACTGCTGATGGGAAACCTCTCTTAAGCTTAGATGGTAGAGCAAACTGATGGAAAGAATACATCCCTTTTTGAGGACAGAATTTGAGAAAGCTTTAAATGATTTGAAATCAAATAAGTCAGTTGTAATTGATGATAACCCCGCAGAACTTCTAAAATCCCTAAGGGAAGAAAGAATTAAAAGATTATTCAAACTTATAGCAAAAAGTTATGAAACTGGAGAAATTCCAACCAATTTTAATAAAAGTATCATCTTCACACTTCCAACGAAAGCACAAGCCGACAAATGTGAGAATTATCGCACCATTGTCTAACATCACATGCTTTAAAATTACTGAACATAATAATTTACAAAAGAATGGAAAGGATAGTAGAAGAGACAGTAGGTGAAGATCAGTTTGGGATTAGGAAAAAAAAAATGCAGTACAAAGGAAGCAATTCTAGCTCTAAGGTTAATACTTGAAGGGCTAATCAAGGAAAACAAAGATACGTTTATGGTGTTTGTTGATTTAGAAAAAGCTATTGATAAGGTTAGTTGGGACAAGAAGTTCAAAATGTTAAAGATGTCAGGTCTAAAATACTGAGACAGAAAAATTGTTACTTATTCCTTGGTCATCTGGAGGAACTCCCTTTAAACCCACTGTGTGGTTCAGATAGGTACATAGATATTTATGATCTGGACCTACAGTGAAAACCGACTCCTTGAATTTCTCCATTTCCTTAACAATAGCAACAATTTCACCTAGACCTACTCCTGCTCACATGTTGACAACACGCTCATTCACGGTGTCCTTCATACCTCAGTCCTCATCAAACCTACTAATTTACAGCAATATCTACACTTTGATAGTTGACATCCATTCCATACCAAACGTTCTCTCCCATACAGTCTCGCCATCCGTGGAAGTCGTATTTGTTCTGATGCTCATTCCCTCCGTCAATGCTCACAGAACCTATCGCAAGCCCTTATTTCCAGGTCATACCCAATGGATCTTGTACATAAACTGATCTCCTGTGCGATCACCCACCCTCCACGTAACCACTCTCGCATATCTCCTAGAAAAACCAACCATAGCCCTGCCTTTGTCACCCAGTTCTCTCCTGGCCTCGAGTTCATCAACTATATCTTGCGACAGGTGTATGACTTTTTTCGCTCCTTTCCAGAAATGCGTACTCTCCTACCTAGTGTCTCCCTTGCATGATTTAGCAGACCACTCAATCTTAAGAACATCTTAGTCCACAAATACTCTGTCACTCTCCAAAAGCACCATATGGATCTTATCCTTGCAATAGACTCCACTGTAAAACCTGCAGCATGCTTCTACCCACCACTACATATTCCAATCCCATCACAGGGTAAACTTTCCCCATCATTGGACATGCCACCTGTTCAACAACTCACCTTATATACCAACTAACTGGTCGCCACTGTACTAGCTCCTATATAGACCTCACCACACAGCAACTCTCAGTTAGAAAGAATGGCCACAGACAAACAGTCCACACTCACAACTTGTACCTTCCAATACCAGAACATGCCAATAGCCAAGATTCCAACAAACTCAATGACTGCATTCCTGTGAGAGCAGTCAGATTTTTCCCCAATAACACCACTGCAGCAGAACTCCGGAGACGGGAACTAGGGTAGGCATTAACCACCATTAAAATCCAACCACTTAACCCAACACCAACACACACACACACACACACATATATATATTCATTGTTTTTCCTGTTCTGTTTTTTTTTTTGTGTGTGTTCACCCCACAAAATCGCCATCTAAGGTAAGTGGTGGTTCATTTCACTATCCTTTTTTTGTAAATCCATTCGCTACTTAGTTAATATTATTTCTGGTTACCTTATATACATATATTATTTTTTAACTAGATTTAACTTTTCGCGTCAGTACTAGGTACCCTTGCTATATTTGTTCATTTTACCATTGCTGCAATATATTATCTACTCCTTAGCTGTTCCCCCTCCCTTCCCCCCATTACCTAGTCACTGGGTGACGTTCTGTGTGTACACATGTACGGAGCCTAATAGCCTATTTATCTACCACTGAAGAAGGCAGATGCCGAAAATTATGTAATTGTTTGTCCGCCTAAAAGTTTTCTCTCATCACAGAAGTTAACTATGGTATGTAGTGGGCTAATTTCGCTTTCCTTCATTATTTATATCTATTTACGAGTCAAGTGGCTGTAATAAAAGTAGAAAACCATGATAAACATGCATCACTTAAAAAGGGGGTGAGACAAGGCTGTAGTCTATTTCCATGAATATTCAACTTGTATGTAGAGTAAGCAATAAAGGAAGTGAATGAAAAATGTGAATGTTGCACAATTGTCCAACGAGAAAAAATCAGTATGCTATGATTTGCTGATGACATTGTCTTGTTAGCAGAAAAGGCTGAGGATATTGAGAAGTTACGGAATGGCATGGACAAAATACTGAAGGGAGAGTTTGGACTAAATATAAAGCAAAGAAAGACAAAAGGGATGAAATGTAGTAGAAATGATACCAATAATAGTAGATTAAGTATCAAAATAGGATTGGTAAGTGAATTCTGCTACTTTGGAAGTAAAATTACAATTCATAGCTGAAGCAGGAATGATGTTAAAAGCAGAACAGCAATAGCAAAATGATCCTTCATGAAAATCTTTTAGTTTCAAATATTGATCTAGGACTCAAAAAGAATTTTTTAAAACAGTTGTGTGGAGCTCAGCCCTTTACGACAGCAAAGCATGGACTTTAGGAATACCAGAAAGAAAGAAAATTGAAGCATTTGAAATGTGGTGAAATAGAAGGATGCTGAAAAGCAAGTGGAAAGATAAAGTACAAAATCAACTAGTTTTGCAAATGAGTTACAGAAAGAAGAGACAGAATGGTAGGTCATATTTTGCGACATGAAAAATCTGTTAATTTGGTTGTGGAGGCGATAACTGCAGATAAAGACGGAGATTAGAATATACGAATCAGATAATTGATGACATGGGTTGTAAGGGGTATGCTGAGATCAAGAGATTGGCACAAGACAGGAAGGGATGGAGGAATGCATCAAACCAGTCAAGAGGCTGGCAACAGCAGAAAAAAAGAAGATATTTTGGTGTGCTGCAATATGAAAAAAATTGGTCTCCGAATTTATAGTGTGCTTGTCTGTTGCATATATGAAATGTCGATACAACTGTTTTCTGAGGATTTACATACATCTAGCATTTCCAGATCAGTGCATAAAGTTGTTTCTGCATCAGAAAAATTGGGGTTCTCATTCACCAAACAAATGTCACCAGCGTAAATAAATTTTCTTGAAGATGTAGCTTGTAAATCGTAAGTGTACTAATTGAATAGAAGGGTAGCCAAAACAGATCCTCGACGTAAGCCGTTGTTTATTTTAAACATTATGCTTCTATCATTACCAGAGTATATCTGAAAGCATCTATTGCTCAACATGTTGCTAAGTAGGTCTGTAAATTTTTGACATGGGCTGGTACTCACAAAACAGTGTCATAGGCTGGTGATAGAACCAAAAAAGAAATTATACTTACTGATTTATTCTCAAACCCATTTTCAATATGCGAGGTGTGAGTGACTACCTGGTCATTACAAATTCTCCCTGGTCTAAATCCTGCTTGTTCTATAGGAATGTGGTTATTGATTACTTCAGAAATTCTATTGTAGATCAGGCACCCAAGGAGTTTGTATGTAACACTTAAAGAGTGCTATTGGTCAATAGTTTTCCTATTTTGTAGGGTCCTTAGTTTATATACTGCTGTTACTTTTGTTTGCTTAATCAATGATGCGAGGTTTCCAGTCTGCAGGATATTTGAGTGATCTGATAAGCTATTTTACTGTAGCTGGTCCACTGTGGTCCAAAAATTCAAGGTATATACCATCAAATCCAGCTGCTTTTCCAAGATTTGTATATTTGATTGCATCTTTGGTTTCCTCATCTTGAAATCAAATGGAGAATTCAGAATATTGTGAGGCTGATTTTTTTCTTGTTGTGTAATTTTAATCTGGTATCCTTTTCGATTTGTTCAACTTTTGTGTTCTTGGAAACCAAAACTGGGTGTTTGGTGAAATTATTCACATTGATGGTTGTTTTTGATCTTCTGATTGCATGGTTTGATGAGTCTAATTTTCTAATGACACACCAAGCTTTTCTGCTAGAGTGGGTGTAATCCAGGAATTCTACTGTAGAATGGCAGATATTTCTATAATCCTCATCCACGGATTGAAGGAGATGTGTTGCATTGTCACAGGTTGAATGTTCCTCGTATTTCATTAGTAATTTTTAACTTTCTCCACTCCAAATGGGGGTGTACTCTTTGCGATATCGTCTAAGAATACATCATCTAACTACACCTTTAATAGCCTCAACAAATCTACTGTGATTATTGTAGGTTGGTTTAAAACATTTGATATTGGAGTCTGTTTGCTTTGCAAATTCAACCCAATTGGGTTTACTGAAGTTTCATCTTGGTGTAAGGTGAAATCTTATAACAGGTATAGACATTTCTATTTCTAGGATAATAGGTCTGTGTTGACTGTGGAGACAATCATTAAACACTGATCGACGTACTTGACTGAGTGAACTCTGCAGCTGGGTTGTAAAACATAGTTATGGAGTGTATCCTCATCGAGCTGAATGGAAAGTAGGCAGGTCTTTAATATTGTAAATAATTTCAGGTTTTCAATTTCCATCATTCTTGCTATAGCCTCAGAGGTGACGTTTGCCATTAAAGTCAACGAGAACTATAGTCGGGTGTCGCTGAGGTGAAAAAGAGGGTTAGGCAGTTAGTTTCAGGTGGCTTGTACTTTTGTTGTAGTAGTGTAAATGTCATTATCAGAGTTTACTGACAACAGTTGTTACTTTGTCATATGACACTTGACGTAAGTTGTGAGGCTATTAATTTAAAACCGTGCATTGTATCTGTTGTCCATCTGCTGTGCGAGTTTTCTGTAGCACATTAACTACATATTTCTGTGCAAGTCTGTAAAGATATTCACATTTTGTTTGTTTGTTTGTTTTGGACCTATTTTTTCAATATTACATTGGCAAATGCATAGAGATCATCCCATTCTATGAGCTTGGGGGTTCTGAAAAGGGCCTTCTGCCTACTTTTTGTGTATCCTTTCCTTTGACTGAGAGGCCTATTCAAACAGTTCGGTCTATCTTATCACTGTTGCTTTCCTAGCAGTGTTGAAGGAAACTGTCTTCCAACTTCACCTTGAAACATATAACTACTCTTGAAGCATCCTTCCACCACCTGTTGAAGTTATCAAATGTCAGGAAACTTTAAGGAGACACTGATTTACGTAAGAAGTTTAAAGGATACAATGAATTAAATTAAAGTAACTTGTTGAGAATACTGTATTTGTGCAGGCAGCATATAGTACTTTTATGCTGACCAGCATCCTCACCAGAGTATGCCACAAATGTTGGGTCATTATGTGCACAGCACCCAAAGAACTTTCTACAGATTCCAGACTATGAGCATTATTTAACAGTTTAGCAACTCTGAAGAAATGAATCCATACATATCAAACTAAACACACACACAGTCATCTATCCTAATTCAAAAATTAGTCATATAACTGACACAGCACAAGTAAAACAACCAAATTTATTTTTCAAATAAATCCAAATTACATTGAAAAAAAGAAAGATACATATGCATTCAGCCTTAACACAAATAATACACATTGAAAGAAACTGAATTAACATACACAAATGTATAAGTAATATGTTTATCCAATCATCAAGACCTGGTTTTATAAGAAAATTTCTTTATACACAGCCTTAATAATTTAACAAGGGAGAAAGATTTTTATATACGTATTCAGTTGAAATATGTCTGAGCATACATTTTTGCTATCACAGTTTTTAAATAAAACTTTAAGAATTTTTTAAACCCTAAAAGCAGGTGCTTCAATTTTTATCAAAATACCATAAAATATCTTTAGAGGGACTAATATCTGATCACATTCATAATTACATCATTGTCTGTTAAAACTATTAACTATTGAATCCTTCTAAGTATAAAGGAACTGTTGTGCTTCAGAAGTGAAACAATCACTGTAACTAACAAGGAGAGGGCAGCTATTCAACATCAATGTTTACAGTATATGTAAGGCCTGACTAGACATGAAATTGACCTAAGTGGGAACCCCAGACGGCAAAGTTTTTTTGAAATAAAAAGGTTTTTCGTGGATTGGGCAATCTCCTATCTAGAGCAAGTTTGAAACAGCAGATGGCACAGTGGCTAGAGTTCAGGCCCATAATGCGAGAGCCACATGTTCCAGTCTCCGTGAGAGAACTTTTTTTACTTTTTTGGCTTCTATTAGACTTTCTATTTTATAGTGTAATTGCAAATTTTCTGTTTAGTAATACATTGCATTTATTTATTGTGAATAACTTTCTGAGAAGAAATTGCTATAAAAGCATACACAGGAATTCGTAATCCATTTGTTTTATTTTGATTTTCGGTGGGTGAGTATGCAGCATAATATAGGAATGTTGTTTTTGCTTTGTCAAAACCTTGTAATCTTACAACAGCCCTGTACTTACTGATGTGATGAAGCTCTATGTGCTGGAGAACATATTTCTTCTGTTAACTGCCTCATTGGGTGATCAAACAAATCCACAATTAAATTACGAGATTTTCAAAGATGAAGGAGGATTGCCAACATGCAGTGTAAAAGTGCCCCCACCCCTCCCCAAATGCACTCCGATGTATATTTTTATCTTCAGATTAAGAACTTTAAAAAAACTCCCCTTATCTCATCAAGAGAGAGAAAAAGAAAACTCATTCCGGGAAGAATGCATCAAAATACATTCCATCATACATCACCAGCTATCCTTGCCAATATTTGGCCACATAATGCATTTTGCGTGGATCACTGCCAAACCGTCTGTGTGTGATAAGCGATAACCTTTTCTGAATGAGAAACCAAGTTGTTTTTAAATGGAAACTTTAAAATAACCAGGTATTTTTTTATTTATTTTTTTTTTTAAAAAAAAGAGGCATTTATAATCTGTCCTAGATACCGACACAATTATTGCTTCTACCATTTTTATGATGAATATTACCCCAGCACATGGAATTAATGAATCATTGGATGATAAAAGTATATAATTTTTCATCATTCCTATTAAAATAATGATGTGCAATTATTTTTGTAAAAATATAAATAAATAAAATAAAGTAAAAAATAAATAAATACAAAAAGTAAAAATTAAAAAGAAGCCAACGAAAAAAAAATGTTACTGCAGGGAGACTTGAACCTGCAACCCTCTTGCTGCTGCACCATCCACTGCTTGGAACGTAGGTTACCGTAACAGAATTACGTACTCTCTGAGCCACGAAAAACCCTTTTATTTTGAAAATACTTGGTCATCTGGGGCTCCCACCTGAGTCACTTTGATTTCTAGCCCAGCCTTACATCTACAGTAAATTTGGATGAAACTGGTGATAGTGAATATGTGTCCTCCCCATAAAAGTCAAAGAAGCATACCCTCATTGCTTTCAGTCACGAGTAACTTAACTAGATACGTGTTTTATGAATCCTCAGGTTCTTTAAATGATAAATACAAGACAACACTCTTAATCATTCAACACAGCATCTCAGGTCATTTTCAAATCCTGGCAAAATGGAACAAGTTCTTAAATTATTTACTTCAATAACAAAACTCGGTCCAAGAAACAAATGAATCTAATGTTTCATGTAATACTCAGTATGTGTGGTTGGATGTGGGTATGACTTTGGCATTTTCTACAAATTCCTTCAGCTGATTTCGTTGTAGTTTATCTTCGTCTATTCTGGTGTGGTGGTCGTGAACCTGAACTCCTTCCTCCCAAAACCATATCAGCCGTGTCTGATAACACAACCTGAAAGTATTCAAACAGTAATCTATGTATCATCTAATCATATCAGCCGTGTCTGATAACACAACCTGAAAGTATTCAAACAGTAATCTATGTATCATCTAATCATATCAGCCGTGTCTGATAACACAACCTGAAAGTATTCAAACAGTAATCTATGTATCATCTAATCATATCAGCCGTGTCTGATAACACAACCTGAAAGTATTGAAACAGTAATCTATGTATCATCTAATCAAATTCTTCAAAAATTTTTACTGCTGCTTAAAAGCTATTGCTTAATTTAATTTCTTCTTATTTAATTGTTTTTTTAATTAAGAAGCTCATGCAACAAAATTTAATGAATTAAATATCAATCACTATTTTCCATAATGTTTTTTAATACCAGTTTGACAGGTGGGTCATAATACAATAGCAATATTGAACAGGAAACATTACTGCTGAACAATATGAGTCCAAACAAGGATACAAACTATAAACTCATGAATTATCAACTCTGAATGCAGAATGTCTGAGACATGATGCTGTTATACCACCACAGGATTTATGTTGAAATTATTTCCTCATCTGATGAAGACAGTAAAGCATTATGTCAAAACATTTCATTTTGATGAAAGCATGTAAATAAACTCCCTTGAATAGTGTGTAATAGCAGTACTTTTTAGAAAATTTTAAGCCTGTGGGCATTTTTTTTTTTTTTTTTTTTTTTTTTTTTTTTTTTTTTTTTTTTTGCATATGGCCACAGGTCTGGAAGATCTATAAAATTTGAATAAAATCTCTTGAGCTTGAAGAACGTAGATGATCACACTATTGTATAATTATTTCAAAGGTCTCGGTCACTTGACTTGAACTGGCTGAGATACAAACCCAACCTGTGTTTGACATTAAAGGTTCACTCTGCAAAATTTAAGAATTCCTATTAAGTTCAAAGGGAGTGTGATCATCCATCGCAGTAACAATTGCTTCGAAAGCATCTTGATGTCCTCGATTGAACCTAGCCAAACATTTATAATGTAATCTTTGGCTGTTGTGTCCATAGCAGCCAGAGAACTTACTAAAAATTCCAGATTATGAGCGTAATTTATTAGTTAAGCATCTCTGAAGATATGAATAACCAGAAACTCATGTAGGTAACATATTTGAAGTCTAATGTCCAATTTTCACGTTCACTGAACAAGAGCAAAGACGATTAATAAAAGTGGTCAGTAAAATATGTAAAATGCAAATAAACTGTACTCCATAAACTTTGGTCAAGCAGCAATATCAGCAGAAGTTTTGATTAAATTGAAATTTCGACCTGGCTGGAATGACAATTGCCATTCACTGTTACAGTAAAAGCCATAAGTAATTTAAGTTTTTTAAAAATGATTTTTTATTATTATTTTGCTTTTATTTAGTGAGATATTATTGAAAAAAATTCCATGTTTATTTAACAATAAAATATTTTGAAATGCTACAGAAATGAAACTAACTATTCTGGCAATTCATTTCATCACAGATTCTTAACTATTAAATTGTGCACATATCCCCAAATTTCAGTCGTTGTAAATTACTTTTGTACCTACCTGTGTCGAGCATCATATACGTTAATACTATTACTTGAGTATTTTCTATATAATTTCCATTCTAGCATTCTAGCTAGCGAGCTATTAGTACTGTGGACAACACACATTCAGCCCTTGGTATTTTTTCCATGCTTCTGGAGAATTTAGTGGCATTGAGATTGTGGTGGTTGATTAAAGAAACATTTTTTAAAGTATTTAATGAAATTCTGAACTAAATTGAGGCACCTTAATCACTTAAGTTAAAAAGTGACTGATGATTACAGGATTGAGAACTTTGGATAAATCTTGTAACACCACAGTCATTTTTACTTAACTGAATTAAGTTTAAATCAAAACTAACAGAATTTCCAAGTTGACGGTAGTAGCAAGATCATATGTGTCCTTTATGCAATGCATTATATTACTGATAAATAAATACTGCCAACACAACTGAAAGCTTGTTTGTTTATTTACTTTCTGAGTACATTTTACATCTTTAACGAAGCTACTTCAGTTGTTTGTCAGATGTTAGATTAAGTTTGTTTATTCCAAAATTCTTCTAAAAGCATTTAAATAATATACTTCTGGGCACATAGCGAGTGCTGGTTGCAGGTTGCTGTTTCTTAAATGCTTAAGTACCTAGAGCAGTGAACATACCAGTTTTCATTATATAGTCATTGCAGCTTAACAACCTGGATGCAACATGTTCCAAATACAAATTAATGAATCAAGTATGTGCTTCTATTAATCTTTGGCAATTATGTTTGTCTTGTAACACTCCACAACAAGTATCAAGAAAAGAAGAATATATTCACAATCAATCCATTAGAAGTAGTTAATGCTGCCTCATGCAAGGACTTAATTAATCTACAAATTAAATGAATAATCAATTATTGTAAAAGAACCTTACTAGTTGTGCAAAGCACAGTAATGAGGAAGAATAAATTGTAAATTTCCAAGAGAAGTTATATAAAGAGAACAAGTTTATGTATGCAAATAAGTGCCAAATGATACGTATTATGCGAAGATGCAGAAAATGCCAATTAACCAGTAAATGTGACATAAAAGTAGATTCTGGGATCTTCCTTTACAAGAAATAAAAAAGAAGAAGACATGAATCATTCTTTTCAAGAAAGAATAAGCAACCTGGTTCAACCGATGGAAGTGAAGATTTAGTGAGTGGTACTTGTGAGAAAGTTCACAGAGTAAGTTTCAAAAGACAAGGGAAAGTAAATGTGAGTATTAAACACCACAAAAATTCACATGGGGTAGTTTTCTTGATATTTTTCTTCTTACATAATCTTTTTTCAGAAAGTATTGAAATGTACTGGATTAGCACCTTAAAAATTTACCTAAACACCCATCTTCCCCCTTTTCTGCATCCACCTACATTTACCCTTTAAAATTTTTAACTTTAAATTCATTATGTAGTCATTGCAACTAATTCATTTTTCCAATACTTGTACTAGCAGAATAAACTCGTCAATTAATCTGTGCTTTGTTTATACTTTGGATAAGAAGTAAAGCTCTATGAATAAACAAGTTTAATAAATGCAAAGTCAATAACATTTAAGTCTCATCATTCAGTGGATTCAGCACTATCAAGAGTCATGAAGAAAGCTTTTGTGGAAGCTAAAACTATCTAGCGGTTGAATCATCAATAGAATTCCAGCTAGTAAATGGGTGTTGCTGAGCCAGGATCAGATGTGATAGTTTCATTACAATTCCCTTTTCATATAGAATGCCATAAAGTGATATGCAAGTCAGTGTAATCACAACAACTACCACTACCATGCCCCCCCCCCCCCAATAATTAACTGACAACTTCAATTAAAAAAAGAATCATCCCATTAGCAGATTTTAACCTGGCTTTTGCTACTTGACAGTGATATCATCATCCTACAAGATGATGACAAGGCTTCAATGGCAGGACTGCTGTTGAGTTTAGTAACAATACAGCTGCTAAATGAAACATAATATGTCCAAATATTACAACTATGTTTTCTCAAGTTAAGAACCCACTTATATAACCATTACTTTCACTGTTTCTCCTGCAATGGAACCAGCCTAATACCTGTCAATACATTATTTGCTTACACCTTTGAAAGCAATGTAATGCTCTTGAGGATTCAACAATCTCTCATCTTTGCAAACCATTTGCGTATAATTCATAAACATGTAACTCTAGGCTGGAAATTTAATCTGTACGATATACTCACTGGGCAGAGGCACAAGCTTCCTTTGGACGCTGCGTATCATACAACGACTGTCCGGTTCCTTTACAGAAATAATACTTGTGTCCTGTACTCTTGCTACAATGCCTCATCCATGGATCTGAAATCAACATCATAATACCTTCAATAACATTCAGTTATGAGTGCATCACCCCCCTCCCCCTCTTTTTTTTTGCCAAATGGCCCAATCATGCGGATTAGGTTTTTAAACTGTAAAGAGTGTATGAGTTTTTGTGGTTTCCTGTTTGTCTGGCCTTTCTGTGTTCATCTGTGTTAAGTGATGGGATATATGTTCACTATCCTTTCTTATTTTAATTCCCTAATTTTTATTATTATTATTAATCTTTGCCACCATTGTCCAATTATGTTTTCAGAATAATATAAACTGTTATCAAGTTTTCTAAAGGAAATTCTCTCTCATGATGTCAGCTAAAATTATAGGTTAGCACAATCTGAACAAAATTATGTTACTGCAGAAACAAGAATCAATATTCAACTACTTTACTAACAAAACCTGAGGCTATAAAATACTGCTTAATAATGTCATATTTTGATTATTGGAAGCAAGATCTCATTCAAATCAGGCTATACACTTAAAATCTGGAAGGTAAATTCCAATGCATTTGCTGCCAAAATTCTGAATATTGTAAAAACAGAAACTTTTAGTTTTGTAAAAAAGTCAGGAATTTACAGCTTCTAAAACTTGTTGCAAATAAAACATTTTTTTGACAATCATAAAAATTAATCATTGATGTTATTGTAGTCAATGTGCTTCATCCACAAAACAAGCCATGTTAATACATTTAATGACATATCTGTGCTGATATAAATTAGAATGATTGCATCCACATTAGTAGTATCCCTGTAATGAAAATTAATGATATAATTAAATTACAACCTCTAGTAAACCTATCACATAACACATTAATAGATGTTATTGTACACGAATACTCTCCTTTGAACTAATGAAATAAAAGTAACAATTTGAAAATACTAAGGAAGGAAATGTTTTTAGACAACAAAAATAGGAAGAACAGGGAAAATAAATCCATTGCTTACCACATATGAAGTTAAGAGTTAAGAGGTCAGCAACAAAAATGGGGCACAAATTATAAATAAAACAGATAAATAGATTACAGAAAATTTTAGGATATTTAGTGTAAAACTTCATTCATATATGGAGATGAGACATGTGGCCATGGGCCAGAAGAGCACATATAATTCCGCCATACGAGCAGAGCCAGAGATGACAGCTGCACACAGCTTGGGAGTGGCGGTGATGAGGGAGGCAATCGATAACTATGGAGAAGTTGTGAGGAGGAAATGCTTGTTGGAATATGTTCTGTTTGTTGGCTGGGTGCAGCTCCAACCTTCTACTTGTGCTCAGTCTGCGTACATCGTCGACTACTTAACAATGTGGCTGCTCTCCTTCTCCTTAGCCTTGCAGCCAATCGTAGCTCTTTTTAAATGTCACATGGAGCCAATCGTGTGTTTCTTTGCCACTTTGTACACCTGAGGTTACTCCTTGGTGCAGCCTGTCCACTCCACTCTTTTTCTCTCTGTTTATCTCTAAAGTTTAGTATTCTACCTCGTCAGCTAACGATCCTTTGCCAGCTTGGTACCTGTACCAAAATAGTTCACCTACTCTGCCATCTTAAAACTCACGTTATAAAGTGTTATAACTGGAAAATGGGGTACAAAAATAAAATAGATACAGAAAATAAAGAAAGATAGATTAAATAGACCCATCATAAAGGAAAAGGTAGTGGGGGAGGGAGCAAAATAAACACTTTATAATATTTCAGTATAAACCTTATTAATAGCTAGGGTGGTGCATACGGCAAGGGGGGAACAGAAGTTCACCACATCACATGCCCAAAGATCAACCAGAGGGCAACGGTGGGGGAGTAGGGGGTGGAAAGTTTACTGATGATAATTACTGACTGGTCAAAGTAAAATTTAATTGAATTAAAATAAATTTAATATATAAATAAAAAATAAAATAATTAGCTAAACAATAGATTAACTGGTTCATCTTGACAGGGACTGAGGAGTGTTAAGGATATGTTGGTAGGAAAAAACTCTCTCAGCTCTCTCCGTAAAGCAGGTGTTGAGACTGTTAGCATCGACTGCCACTGGATAGTGTAGGCATTGACCATTCATCCTGGTGGATATATTCTTAATGGGAAACCAACCGAGCTAAATGTTATTTAAACACAATATTTCGACTGTACTCTTTGTTGTCATCACCAAGTGGACAAGCGATAAAATCTGAAATTTACAGCTTGCCAAGAGAGCATTATTAACAGATTGACACGGCAATAGAATGTTTTGTTACGTTGTCTAGCAGCAGCTTGTAACATAACCGTTGAAATTACGGATATAATTTTAGTATAAATTGTGATCTGAGAAGTAAATGTAATGTCTTTGGTGTTGAGCAATTACTTAGCGCGTTTGGAAACAGTCTTGTATTGGCGACGGTAGGGTAAGCTACGGCTAGCGAGAGCTTGTATGCCGCGGCCGGGAGCGTGTGTGTGTGTCGCTTAACCGAGGCTCAGAGTTGTAAGACATTGTGTGGACATTCTGGAGGTATTTTTTTGGACTATGAAGGTTATTTTGAATAAACTGGTTTCACATAAACTGTGTATGTTGAACTGCTAGTGATTTGGATCACGACGATTGTGTGATAATTAATTACGGGGTTTGTACTGAATGTTACAATCCTTGACTATCCTCGAACCTGCATTCTTTGGAGAAGAAGTTTAATTTTTAAGTATCTGCTGGCTTGCTTAGATATTTGTAGTTTCGGAGAAATAAATGTGAGTGAATGTGAAAGCTGAAATGCTGTGTAATTCTCAGTACTTTCTTACTTGTTTCTCTGACTACAATTCTAGTTTATCTAACTAGTAAAGATCAGCAGATTGGCGACCGCACGGCTGACCGAACTTTTTATTTATTAGTGTTAATTCATAATTAAATCTAAAAGCCCCAACAAGTACAACGACAGAACAACTTGTGAGCTTGCATGGCGCCTCAGTGACAGGACGTGTGGTTAAATAGGCATCTGGAGGAGAAATTAACTTTCAATTCCAGAGCATACACACGAGGATAAAAAGGACAAAGGATAAATTACGGCGAAGTGAGAATAAAGTGACAATTAGGCGCGAAGACGACAATAGTCAAAGTGGAAGATATAACACTACAACGACACGAGGCAGTGAGTCAAAGACGGCGAGCGAAGATAATCTACTCTGAGACCAGTGAAGGTAGCGCATGAACTCGACGAGCATTTCCGAGCGGAG
This sequence comes from Vandiemenella viatica, assembly GCA_031002005.1. Classification (NCBI taxonomy): domain Eukaryota; kingdom Metazoa; phylum Arthropoda; class Insecta; order Orthoptera; family Morabidae; genus Vandiemenella; species Vandiemenella viatica. Next base: position 11,559,564 of record CM061914.1, on the reverse strand, counting down.
CCGAGAGCAGCCGAAGGGAGCCGAGCCGGAGCAGCCGACACGAGCGGAGACGAGAGCAGCCGAAGGGAGCGGAGCCGGAGCAGCCGACACGAGGGTGGCCGAGACCAGCCGAAGGAAGCCGAGCCGGAGCAGCCGATTCGAGCCAACCGGCGACCAGCCGAGCTGAGCCGAGCAGACCTGACTGAAGACACCAAAGCTAAGTGCGCAAGTTGCTGCTAGCGAGCTGCTGCGAAGCGTCTTTTCCTATCTGTTCCGTTCCTTTAATATTTTTTCCTATAATTTCGAGTCGCACATAAGGAAAACCGAGTTGAGTTTTTCTCTCCTTTTTGCCCATTCCTTTGTCATTCTGGTGACACTTACCGCATGTTGACGCAGCACGAGTAGTTGGTTTCAGTTTGCATGCATTTAATTCTGATATGTTGATTGAGTTTCATGAATAGCAACGTTGTATTTGGTTTTGTTTGCTGTGAATTGAAGGGGGGGAAGTAAAGCAACTGAGTTATTATCATAATTGGATTTTCCCATTGGATTTGTAATATAAACTTACTGAAATGGGTGAAGAGACGGAGCCAAAAATGGCTGAAATGCTGGCTAGGTTGATGGAGGAGCTTAGGGACTCTCATGACAAACTTGATGCTAAATTTGAAACCCTTAAGGACTCTAATGATAAACTTCGTTCCGAGCTTAGGAACTCTAATGATCAACTTCGTTCCGAATTTGGAACCCTAAACGAGAATTTTGATTCGAAACTTGATTCCAAATTTGAAACCTTTAATGGTAGACTGGAAGTAATGGAAAGGGACGCAGAAGTTCGTCACGATAGCTTGGTCAGGGACGCAGAAGTTCGTCACGATAGTTTAGTCAAGGAACAGAAATTGCACATTGCGGAGTTAGAGAGAAAACTCGAAGAGTATAGTGTTAGGTGTATTGGTCGGACGGAGGAGTTGTCCTCTCAAGTTTCCGAGTTAAAACAACAGGTTGAGCAGGAAACGAGTGGTTTGCGCCAGGATACCGGTGCCTTACAGGCGCAATATTTACAGTTAGTAGAAAAAAGCGACAGTCAGAGCCACCGCGTAGGGTGCCTTGAAGATCAGATGCAAACATTTCAGGGTGATGTCAAAGGGCTGGCAGCTGACGTGGAAAAGGTTTATGAAGATGTCGAGAAGGCGAAACTACATACCCCTCTCGTGGTGGAACAAGAACTAGTAAAACAAGTTCCCAATGTGGTGAGGGAAGAGCTTGTCAAGTACCAAGGAATTATAAAGACCTCAGCTTTTCCTGTCAAAGTCAATGATGAGAAGATAGATTGGGAGGAATTTTCCGGAAAGAATTGTATACATCCTGTAAAGTTCATTAGAAATTTTGAAAATTTCGCACCTTTCCTGATGGCTAGTGAAGAAAATAAAATTAGGATGGTAATTAAACATTTGAGAGGAGAACCTCGTCTTTGGGCTGATCAATTCGAAGACCGTTTTGAAACGTTTGCTCAGTTTAAAACAGATTTTTTAAACCTATACTGGTCAGCAGAAAGACAGATTGCAGTGAAATCCGAATTAATGTTGGGCGAGCATTACGATCCGAATAAAGAGACACAAACTAATTTTTTTATGAGGTGTTACTCATCTTGTAGGTACCTAGATCAACCTCACAGTGAGGAAGAATATGTTAAAATTATTGCGGCTCGCCTACCCGAACAAACGCAATTTATTCTCACCAGCCATAAAATATGTTCAATTAAGGATGCCATAGACATGTTGGGAAGGTTGGATGTCCAGGAGGAGAGGATGAGGAGAGACAAGTCGAAGTTTCAGAATGGTTATAGACACTTTCAGGATAGGCGTACACGGGGAGGCGGTTACTGGAGAGAAGAAGGAAGGAATAACCGACAACAACCGGTAAATACATATCAACACGGGGTCAGCCAGAGAAACACTTTTGAGCCGAATAACCAAGCGGTAGAGGCAGAAACTAATAATCAACACCAACGTTACCATGACGACCAACCTCATAACAGAGAACAGAGGGTAGCCACAGTAGCTGCGAGTGGTGAAAATTGTTTAAACTAATTTCTGCCACTGTCGCGGCCTCATCAGGGGCAGAACCGGTTAAGAGGCCAAATGCGGACGTAATTTCACAGAACGGAAGCGGAGGATTAAGGAAGAAGAAAATTCAGGAAGAAGTTTTTATTTTTGACACTATATTAGGTAATGTTATAAAGGATGAAGTGGAAGTAAATTGTAAAAGTATTATTGCTGCGGAAGCAGACGTTCAAGGGCGTCAGGAGAAATTTGTGGAAGACGATATAAAAGAGAAATTTTTTGAAGTAGCGGAGGAATTTTTTTATGATGCTCTTACAGAGGAGAAGTCAAGATTACGAGAGAATGAGGTTATAAAGATTGAAGTGGAGGGATTTTTATCTGTAAATACGGGAGAAGTAAAGTTGGGTAGAATCAAAACAGTACGACAGCCATATGGCTATGACAATAGTGACTGGAGCGGGAGCAGTGGCCGACAGTCGGCGGGTACTAGCATGTACCGGAGCACTGTTGGAACCTGTGCCAAAAAAGTTTTGACCGCCGCAACACTGGCGAGTGCGGAAAAACAAGCGAGCGAGTTAGGTCACTCACTCGGAAGCAATAATTTAGCTGAATCAGTCATTTTTGATGGCGGAAGATACGAAGAAGTAACTGGTAGACAAAAACCTTTTCAATTTGTAGATGAAGAAATTAAAATTGACAGAAAATTCATACGGTGGAAAATAAATGAAGAGAATAAAATTGACAGAAAGTCTATAAGGTGGAAGACGGAGGAAGGTGGTCGAACAAGTATCAATTTACCCGATTGTGACCAGACTAAGAAGACAAGTAATCCTGTCCTGTTATTTTATTATTTTTTTCTTTTTTTTCCCAATTATCAATCCTTTTTCTGAGAGAAAATCTCTGTACCACTGTAAACCCTACTTTTCCCTTACCTTCGAAGACGCGAGCAGTAATGTAGTAGCACGAAGAAGTGTGGTAAAGTGAGTGAAGTGACGCGTGTGACGTGATGCTTAAAGCAGAAAAGTGTACAGGTCATTGACCTGTGTGTAGCTGGTGTTTACATTGAAAGCAATGGTTTTGACAGCAAGCTGTCAACTTGCTATTGAATACTAATTCATGTCCTTTCTTTTTCTATTTTGTGTTCAGTGGGTTTTTTTTCCTTTCTTATGTTTACTGTTTCTGATATGTCTGGTGTGTAATAATTTTCTTGTATGTTTGTTGAACTTAATATGTATTTGCTTCTGTTATTGTAAGTGTAAGCAAGCAGCCACGCAGACTTAGCGTTGTGTTTGGTAATATGTATTGGTATGTGCCCATGTTTCTATGTAAATGTTAACAGAAGTGGTCTGTAATGACGAAAGTTGGTACCCTTTTCAATGCCAACTTTCGCCACATTCCAACCGGGGGGGAGTGTGACATAACAGTTTTTTTTGGATAATTGATCAATTTTATCTGAAACCAGATCAATTATCACAAGGTTGTTAGTTAGGGAGTGTAACATAACCGTTGAAATTACGGATATAATTTTAGTATAAATTGTGATCTGAGAAGTAAATGTAATGTCTTTGGTGTTGAGCAATTACTTAGCGCGTTTGGAAACAGTCTTGTATTGGCGACGGTAGGGTAAGCTACGGCTAGCGAGAGCTTGTATGCCGCGGCCGGGAGCATGTGTGTGTGTGTGTGTCGCTTAACCGAGGCTCAGAGTTGTAAGACATTGTGTGGACATTCTGGAGGTATTTTTTTGGACTATGAAGGTTATTTTGAATAAACTGGTTTCACATAAACTGTGTATGTTGAACTGCTAGTGATCTGGATCACGACGATTGTGTGATAATTAATTACGGGGTTTGTACTGAATGTTACAATCCTTGACTATCCTCGAACCTGCATTCTTTGGAGAAGAAGTTTAATTTTTAAGTATCTGCTGGCTTGCTTAGATATTTGTAGTTTCGGAGAAATAAATGTGAGTGAACTGTGAAAGCTGAAATGCTGTGTAATTCTCAGTACTTTCTTACTTGTTTTCTCTGACTACAATTCTAGTTTATCTAACTAGTAAAGATCAGCAGATTGGCGACCGCACGGCTGACCGAACTTTTTATTTATTAGTGTTAATTCATAATTAAATCTAAAAGCCCCAACAAGTACAACGACAGAACAACTTGTGAGCTTGCAAGCTTCAGACATCATTAACACTTCGTGGAGCACAAAATAGGAAACTCTTGATGATAAGCAGCCTCAATAACTGGTATCCAAGTGTCACTAAATTGGAAACTAAAGTCCTGTGATTGTGTGATTGAACATATCACCTAAGATAAGCCCTTTCACCTATGAAAACCTGATTACTGAAATATCTACACTTAATTTTCTCTGATATGGAATTAAGTGAACTTTTTAAGTGATTATGAACAATGCTATTTAATAAAAACAACAGGAATTATTCTTTTAAAATGGAAGGTTTTCACTAAACACTGATTTTTTACTTGAATTCAAAACTTGGCAAGGTTGATATTTAAAAAAAAACATCTGACGCTTGTAATAAATGATTTCAATGTTTAAATTTTTTTATATTGATTGCCACTCATTGACTGTACAAAACAGTAATTTCCCTAAGGCTGACAGTTGTAAAATTTATCATATCCACATGACATTGCCAAGAAGATTATTACTAAACCAAATAATTTTGGCCAAGGTCATCAAAAACGTTCTTGGTGATTCAGGTTTCATAATCAGAAAAATATATCACGGTCACAACACAAAAACTTTGTAAAACATATAAATGAAATAACAGAACATCAACCACCAACATCCCGTGATTATAGTATACTCTACCTACACAGGGTAAAAATATATCCTGATAGAAAATAAAATCAAGGAACACAAATTTGAAATGAATTAAGGGAAAAAATTATAATGACTAATTTACCCATTACCTTTAGTGGCTCTATAAAACAGTAGTCCTCCAGGTAGGTAAAACCTACTATCATCATCTTCCAGCAAATAAACAAGTCGCTTCTGACCACTGCTGCTTTTTATTACACGCAGCTCCAAGCTAAAACCAAACACCACATATAACAATTTAGAACACATCCTAAATACATACAAACAAACTCCACTCCATTGATAAGGTGTATTGATTATGTAAATTTCATAAACAATGCAGTAAGAAACAGATAAACTAGGACAATTTCAATATGCAAATAATGGTGTTTAACTAAAATGCAAATACACAATTAAATAAAAAATGAATGCAAGCTGACAAATGGCCTTTTTTTTTTTTATTACATTTTACCACCACCCCTGTTTTTGATCAATGATTTCCTATGAACTCATGATCTATGTTCACAGATAATACTTTTGTGATTGAAACATCAACATATAGGCTTATGAGCTTTCTCGGCAATATAAACTCCTACCATACTGTGATTTATCATGTTCCAGACCTAGCATCATTCCCTATATCCAAATAAACTGGCAATACCTACATCAAAACAAACGGGCCAATCTTGAGCAGTGTTTGCACTCTGTACATCGCTCACTTTCATATGATGTGAGTGTAGGGGATAGATACTATCTTTCTCTCACTCCCCCAAACATGCTTCAAGTCCTGCTTCGCCATTACCAATGACCTAATCTGGCACGACAATTGGATCAGTCTCTTCCCTGTAAGAAACTGTACTGTAAGAAATGGGTGCTATTTCCAATACCATTACCAATCATGATTTGGGAGTGCATTCCTATCATTAACCATACCATCTGTGAGACTTGCAACAAGTCTTCTGTTTCCTTCAATATCCAGTAACTCAGGCAATGAACCAATTATATTACCACTGCACATATAAGATTAAAACTTCAGTTCTACGTCACTACTAAGAAAACACACGCAGCCTACGTTACTGAATATAAGATAGTTATACTATTCAACTCCCTCCTGAATGAGCCACTATTTATTCTAACCTTTCTCTGCCCTACCAGGAATAATATTTTGAAACCTGATTTTATTATTTATTTTGGACATTTAACCACTCCCATACCTCGCCACAGCAAGATGACAGTTTACTTCTGTCCACCATGCATCAAGTCCCATTGTTTTCAGTTTCTCCATACTTTTGCAAATCTGCACCAGTCTACTATCATCTTTGGTAAGAGCTGATTTCTTTCTATGATTATTTAACTTAACTAATTACTATAAACTATAATGAAGCTTACATCCTGCTGTCAATTTCTATGCAAACCTGTTTATATTTTATCAACAATTTTTTCTGTAGCCTCTTTCAGTCCACTTTAAGTATATCATTGAGCATCTAGCTTGGTAAATTATTCTAGTCATCCATATCTCAATGAATAAGAAGAGGACTCTTTTAGACCGAAATCAAGTGTCAACTTGTGGTTGGTCATTGTCCTTTGTTCATTTCCACACAATCATCATCATCATTCTCCAGCCCCAGTCTCTAGGGTGCTGGTCATCAAAATTCTCCACTTCTTATTGGCCATGAATAGATGATGTGCTTGAGTAGTCCCCATATCTTCCAGATCAACCTTGATTTTGTCTATCAATTTCATTTTAGGTGTTCCACATGTTGCTCTTAATTCTTCCCCCACATTCACAAGATGGTGTCACCAAACTACAGCCCATACGCACGACACTCCTCACTCGCCTTCCGTCTCCGATGAGTCTCGACCCAGCTACATTTTTATATTAATCACGCAGTGTTTCCACAGTAATTTCTCATCTCATCTGAATGTCTATTGTCTGTCTGCTTACTTATTACAGAAAATACGGGATGCAGGACTTTCAGTTACCTTGCCATCCAAGGAAAAACAAACTGACAGATGAGAAACCACTGTAGGCAAATGGCAGAGAGTACTTAAGCACTTAATCAAATTAAAGATAGAAAATAGTTTCCTGTGGTTAAGTTTAAGTTTTATTACTTTCCCCATCAATCAATTATCAGCAGTTTATATTTCATGTGAAATACACCATTTGCCATAAATACCAAGTTTTAACAAAAATACAATTTGCTCACAGAGAAATTTCAAAAATCTTGAGATTCAATTCCGACTGTCAAAATGCTAATAAAATGAGGAATATTAATGACGTAATAGCTGAGTAAATCTGTTAGTCTTGATAGGAGAAAAAAAATCTGACTCTTTCCCCATCAAAATTTGTGTCCATCAGGGATTGGCTTTGTCCCCACTCCATTTTAACCTCTGTCTTGAAACCACTGCTGCATAATTACTCACTCCACACCCCTGGACTTTGCCCTATGCTAACGATATCATAGTCGCCTGCAAATCTCGACAAGAATTGTCACTACAAATCCAGCGAACTTCCCTTGACAGCACGAAACTAAATATATGGAAGAATGATTACACAGAGTGTGGAGTTGCAAGTGATTAGTCTGTTAATACTGACAGTGTTGAAATCTGTAAGTCATCCGAGTTCAAATACCTGGGAACGACACTCTGTTTGGATGTTCAGACACTCCCAGACACAGCCTGCATGAAGTGGTGTCAGTTCACAGGAGTCCTTTTCGACCAGAAGGTGCCCGTTGTACCTTACGTCAAAGATTTACAGTGGCACTGTACGGAACCGAATGTCGGCGAGTCACAAAAGGACATTAACAACAGCTGCGTGTCGTGGAAATAAAGATAATCCACTGGCCACACGGACTCACTAGACTGGAGTGCATCAGGAATGAGTATGTCTGCGCGACTTGGTGTGGCTCCAGTCCGTGAGAAAATGTGAGAGGGTAGTCTGTGATGGTACGAAGCAACAGCACTCGATTTACGTCCCGAGGGCCGAAGACAGAGGGCGCGCTGTCTGGATACCTTGTGACAGGGCAGGCATCTGGTCAATGCTTCACCTAAAGATGCACAAAATTGGCATAAATGGAAGAAGTAGTTCATTAAATCAAACCCTGCAAAGTGAGATTAATGCTAAAAAGAAGATATGAAAGAGGTAAACTAGTACTGAAGGTACCAATTAAGTACATCATGCTGCGTTGCAAGAATGGTATGGGACCAAAGCCTAAAGAATGTAACCCAAAAGTTGAAACTTCAGCTATGTAAAGATGAGACAACAAGCGATTTTGGTCTGGAAAGTAACAAAATTGAGAAATTAATTAACAAGGAAACAAAGCATATTATGTAATTCCTATTGCACAAAAGGTTTGTAACATTATGGTAGTTCATTTAGGGATTTAAATGAGAGTTTTTGGTCCATATTTTGGAGTTTTAGAGTGTTTCCCAAAGGTCACGTGAGACTATTAGTAGTAGAGAGAGGTAGGAGGACTTTCCTCTCTCTCTACATATATATATATATATATATATATATATATATATATGTACACACCCTCCTTGATTTTATCCTGTTGACGAAGGACAAAGTCCAGAAATATTCACTGTTTTTCCTGTGTTTTGTGCTTATTTATGTGTTCACCCCATGATACCATCATCTAAGGTAAGTGGCGGTTCATTTTGCTATCCCTTTTTTTGTACATATATATACTTATGGCTTTACGCCTCATCCTTTCTTTTTTCTGTGTTGGTGTTTCTATTTACAGGAAATTGAAGTTCTTCCTGAAATTTGTGGTATATCACAGACGTCAATTGTATTTAAGATTAGCCACTATTTCAAAATACACCACTGTCTGCAGGCATCGCAGATATTGAAGGAGCAGACTACATCAGTTGTCTTCACATAGCGACTCTGCCAGGATCTTGTATACTGTGAATGTTATAGCTGCGGTTTCAGGATCCCGACCGTCTGCTGTGTTGAGCAAGGGGCACAATGGCCCACTGAGGGTGGAAGCATTTTTTGCAACCTCACACCCTCATGAAGGGGCATGCTGCATTGTCCTTTAAGAGGACAAAACGTATTGATTCTATGAGTGGCTGCATCGAACGCAGGGCTTGTGCAAATTGATTTTTCTTCTAGGGGAAGAGAGCAGCAGCCTCCCCCCCCCTACCCCTCGCTGGATATACCCATGGGTGTGCTGCCGATAGAATTAATCTAATTAATGTAAAATTTCCTCTTGACATACTTCTGAATGTACTGCTCCTCAAATTGAATATCCATGGATACAATCAAAATGAAACTTTGAATAATAGCATAAACAATCAGGTAGGGGGATTAAATCTAGAGATTGAATAAAATAGAAAATATTTGTTGAACTTAACAAAAACTTTCGAATAATTTTCAGCAGAAATTGGACAGAAAATCTCAGATTCTGAAAATCATTTTGGGGATAAATTTGAAAAATATATTGTTGCTTGTAGGAAGAATTTCGAAATTAGATTCATAGAACAAAATGAAGTCGGACAATATTAGTTGAGAATTTGGAAACTAAAGTAGTGGCATTGAGATAGGAGTTAACAAGTGCTGTCCGAAAGAAGGTTGAGGTAATTTGGGAAGAGGTTTTGGAAGTTAAGAAAGATTGTAGTGGGATGATGTATGTAAAGTATTACTGAAGACTTAGATAAATTTAAACAGGAAATACAGCATATATGGCAGGAAGTATCTTCAAGGGATACAAATCAAGGGCCTTTGAAGAAGAGGGGGAAGTTTGTAGGGGCCCAGGAACAAGATATGTTTGGAAGGGTAGTGTTTTAAAGAAAATTATGTTGAAGGAACGCAAAAATTTGACCAAAAAAAAAATCAGAAATTTGAACCCTTGAACCCAGATCTTGAAGTAAATTTAGAAACTGTAAAGAAAGGTGAACTAGGGGAACAGCACTCTGAAGTGAAATCAGAAGGGGCCCGAGCTGACCTAGTTTTGAACAATGAAGTAAAGGAAAGTGTTGACTGTATGATTTATGGTGTGAATAACCCTTTAAAGTATTTGTTAGGGGAAAATGATGGTGTAGGTGAAAAATTAGAAAAGTCTTCTCTTGTTAAAGGACAGCCATTTGGACAGAAAGTAAGGATTTTTGTTGCACACAGGATCAGAGATTTCAGGAATTGCTGAAGATTTCTTCGAAGATCTAAATAAGATCAAGCAAATAAATGTAATTCACATATCTGATATGACAATCTTCAAAACTACTGGGGGAAGGAGCAAAAGAGTTAGGAAACAAGTTTTATTTGAATGGAAGATAGGAGAAGCTGGGATGTAATTTCCTTCGTTTGTAATTCCGAATTCGAATGTGCCATGCCCAGTGGGAAAGGACCCTGGTTCCAGCTAGTGAAGAGAGTGGGGAGATCCCAGAAGACTGAACCATAGTAAAGTTAGGTTTCATAAGACCAGGTGGACTTGGCGGTACAGGGATTGTCCTGTTCTTTGTTTCAGGCTTGTTATTTTTTCTTTATTTTTGAAGGTTGAAAAATGGTAGAAGTTTTGTGTTTTAAGTGTAGTTAGTGTTTTAAGATATTTCCAGTTGAACTATTTAAATTGTTTGTGTAGGTATTGTGAGTTAAGTGAGTGTGTACTGTGGGAGAGACTATCATAATATTTACTTGATTCCTGTTCGAGAGTATTGAGATCCTGAGAGAGAGGTGGCAGTACGTTGTTTCGTCATTTTTCTTTTTTCCAGAGAGACAAAAATACCAATTTGTATGGGAAACTTAGTTTTTTTGGGACCTATGTACCCATGGCACAGGTTCTCTGGGAATGTTTCTTCTTCATCATGGTATCTGGATTAAATGTGCACTGCTAGATAGTTTCGATGTGCAGGATAGTTTGGTTTTGAACCATTGGAGCTAATTTTCAAATATTTAAGTGTTGGTAAGTTATGGGTTTGCTACCTAAAAATTTTGTCTGTGTCAAAATGAGTATGAGGAGAGAACTGGTTGTTTGTGTAACTTACGACTAACAATGTGAAGTCACCACCTAAAGATTTTCTTTATCAGAAGAAATCACCATAATTTTTTTTTATATATATATATTTTCCTAAACTTAATTTTAAACTCAATTAATTACTTTAATCTAGCTGAAAATTGAAAGGGCTGTAGCAGTATGGGAGTTCATTTATGGATTTACCTGAGTGTTTTTGGAACATATTTTGCTGTTTTAGAGTGTGTCACAATGTTTGGAAGAGATGCAAGAGGATAAATGTCGCACAATGTAGAACTGGTTCATTGTGGAGGCGTCTGCCAGATGGCACCATATCCCAAAGGTCGTGTGAAAATATAAGTAGAAGTCAGAATGAGGTAGGAGAGCTTTCCAGGGCTGAATGTGAGCGGGTGTGAGTATGTACTGCCCCAAGCAGTAGAGGAGTCAATAGCTGAAGTAATGAATGAATGATTTAGTCATTAGCTGTGAATTTCTCTTTTTCTTGTGATTTTGAATGTCCATTAATGTGGCTACTGACAGAAGTCGTGAGGTTATCCACCCTTCTACTAGTGAAGATAACACAGTGGAAGAACGTGTGGCTGAAGTTATTTTACGTGAAAATTAAGGTACCACAGATGTTAGTACTGACTGATATTACAAGTAACTATCGACAGAGCTACAGCAGACCATTCAGGAAGGAGTGACCTGGACTCGACACCAATTGGTAACACCATTAAGATCAACCGATACATTTCAGGGCCCAACAATTTCTTCAGACACATTTGCAACACTTGTTTTCAGGTTCAGTCCCTGACAGTGAAGGTGAAGGATTTTTTTCGCACTACCTCTAAGAGTCTACAAAGCTATCAACCCACAAGCAATCAAACTACTTTAAATTTGGCTGACCTTCTTACTTCGATCTACATACTCCAGCAAGCTCAGTGTCATATTAAAGAGAAACTGAAAACTTTAATCATAATTCACTATAAATCTATGATTGAGAAGTTTGAAACCTTTTACAATCTATGAATAATCTCAAAGAAAAGTCTGATAGCTGGTCACAGTCTCATGCAAATGTGGGACTGAAAGCTACTATGAATAAACTTGGTGAAAAATTTGAAGCTTAGACACAGTCTCTATTACAACCTATATACAAACTTGGTGGAAAAAACTGAAGTTTGGAATCAATCGATGATACTCTCTATGGATAAATATTTTAACAGTGTGTCCACTCATTTTGCTAAACTTAACACTGTAGACATTAGCTTTGGCAAACAGTCTGCTCTAAGAGATAAAAATTTTCCTAAGCAATCAGATGAGAAATCTTCAGCACAATCGACACAAATTGAAAATAAATTAGCAGAAACATCTACAGGTGAAATTCAACACTTTTTGTGAATTAGAGCATAATTTGCAAACAAATACATAATGCCTGAATACTCTCAACACTGGACTCCATCTAGTCCAGAAGGAAGATACTGAAGGTAAACAAATGATTGACACTGCTTTAGCAGACATTTTACCTGCTGTATTCGTTACAGCACTTGGTATTAATTTTGCTTAGAAAAAGGGTTGCTATGTTTAAACCCTTAATAGGTATACTGTTTCACATGCATTGCAAAGGAACAAGATAAAAGTATTTACAAAGTTTGACAATGATGTTCATCGACTGATGTTTCCCAATGAAAATAGGAAAAGTTTATTTTCACCAAACAGACCACTAGAGGAGAGGGAAACTATCAGATTGTGTTTAGAAAGAGTAGAAGTGAACATGAAACAACCACTTTGGTAGTATCTCCCATCGAAAAAGTTATAGAGTCAATGTACTATGAATAAAATTTTCTCGGGTAACTAGCCGAGATAGTCCACCGATCAAACACGGGATTTTGAAGGTCACAATCTCTGACGTCAATGTCACTTGACCATGGTGGCAGTGCTGTGACCATCGAAACGTCGTGTTTGATCGGTGGACTAAGTTGGCTAATTCACACAAGACCTCCAGTCTTTTATAATGGACTACGATTTAAATGTGAAATATGAAGTTGAACAACACAGTGAACTCTCAATGAACACCAGAACAAAATATTGCCCATTACAAATACATAGACAGATCATGCATTTCACCATAATATGACTGGTGAAAAGCCTAAAATAATGAACACAGGAAGAAAAGAAAGATTTTCAAAAATTTGGTGCAGATCCACATGTTAAAAAGAAATGAGCACGGTGCGCATTTACAGACAAGTTAGCATTCATTAATTGTATTACAATCCAGCTAGCATTTTTTTTAAGTCTGTTAATATGTGAATGGCATGTCTAACACATGTACCGTGCGACACATATCTGTTGCCCACAGTCATACCTACAATCCTATTATATAAAACGCTAACATGGCGTCTGCGTGCGTCGTCTATAGCTGCTTCACCTATTGGCTAAAGAACGGCTAATCATCAACCACCATATTACATTCGTACCACCATCTTGCTTTTCGTTTATTTACAGCTAGATGCAGAAATTTATATAAGAAGATTCAATATTTACGCTATTTTATCAGTTAGACGCAGAAATTCATGTTAGGAGAAGGGGACAATATTGACGCTATCTGTATCAGTTATCAAAACTAGGTTAAACCATAACCTAAAGAATTTTTTTGGCAGACGATAAGACACAATGAAGTTTATTAAAAACTAAGAGAAACGTACGTAATCGCGCAATGTATCAGTCAAATAAATAACAGTTATCCGTTTTCGAAATTATAAAAATGCATTTATTTAAATAAAATATAACCAAATATTCTGATAATCTAACCAGAATAAGGTACTCATATCACGAAAGATAGGCCCTATAATTAAAAATGATTTCAATTTATAATTCGCAATTCAACAAAGATATTCTTGCAGCCAAATAGCGGTGAGCAGAGATAGAAAATTAATGCGAGGCAATCATACGTTACTAAGCTCTGTTACTAAGTTACAGTTGGTATGTTCGTTTAAATTTACATGTTGCTTTTTGTTTATTTATGACAACTAGATGCAAAAATTAATGCAAGGAGAAGAGTATTCCATGTTTGCGTTATTTTATCTGTACCAGTTATAAGAACGAGGTTAAAACATAACCTAAGAATGTTTTTGGCAGATGATAAACAATGAAGTTAATTAAAAACTCGAAAAAGTTTACACCATATTTACGAATCATGAAATGTATCACCGAGATAAATGACCGTTATCCGTTTATGATATTATACTTTCCGTCATTAAAGTAAAATGTATTTATTTAAATAAATCATAGTCAAATACTCCGATAATCTAACCACAGTATGGTACTCATATCACGATGATTTAATTAAAAATGGTGATATTCGCTTTTTCATGCAATCATTTCCAGAATAAATTCAGACTACCACCATAGGTGCTGCCTGTCGTTATTCATATGAGGATAATAAAAGCTATGATTTTCGAATGCAATGTTAATGTAGATTGGGGCTAAGTTGACCAGAATCGCAACTGACACATTTTGTTACAGCATAATTCGCTCTGAAATGAGTTTTACAAACCATTTAAACTGTTTTCATAAGCGCCATGTTACTGGAAGTATTATTTATTACGGGGGAAAGAAGTTTCATATTTATCGTGCTGAATTGTGCCTGGACCAGGAATAAAACTGATATTACATTGACAGTAAAAGTTTTTATGGGATTCCTAATTTGTTTTCAGTTCTATTGGTTCTATACTTCCATCGTCATTAATTCAGTAGAAGTTACTACTGTATCGCTATGTGAACTGCAAATGAAATGTATAGAACATTACAAAATCCAGGCCATTAGCATTATGTAATAACAATTCCATATAATTAACCAACTGAAAAAAAAAATGAACTGCCAGGATATTGCATTCAAACCGTCATTTTTGACGGGCTCGAAGCTAATGTTAACATAACTGAGCATCAAACCTGGAAGGGGGATAGACTTAATTGTAGTACAAAAGCTGTTTCTAAACTGATTTAAGTAGAAAATCCTTAAATTGAATTAAGTTAAATATTTCATACAAATGAAGGGTGATCGTGACATTGAAATAGTACATGTTGACAAAAGATCTTTTAAATCAATTATTTTAAGAATAAAGAAAGTTAAATAAGAAAGGAGGGCAGGGTTAAAAGGCTTCACTGGCTGGGACAATGTTGCAACCTACAGAAGTAATTGAGAAAGAATGGAGGATAGTGCTAAAAGGCTTCACTGGCTCACATTATGTTGTAACCAATAACACTTAGGAACAATAGAAATGTAACACTATCTACAACACTGTTCTGAGAAAACGAAGCTGAATTTCATAAATTTGTATTGAAGAATGGATACTTATTGGATATATTGAACATACCGAAGTGTTAGTATATTTTTGTCATCGAATAGCTGTTGTCAAAGATTTATTGCTCCTCGATGCAATGTTATAAATACCAATTTTTGAACATGAGTATATTTTCTAGTGTAATGCAGGAATTGCATATTTGTTTACAGTATAATGAGAATGACATAAAACCTTTTAAGACTTTGAAACAATAATCAAGTATTTCCTATTTATTTAATTTTTAAAAATAGGCATATACTAATTCCACTGTTTATATGTGTTACAGACTTTTGGACATGGCACTAAATGGACAAGTGATGATTATACAACCCTGGAGATTTAAGAGGTAACCTTAACAATTTGATGATTTTTAAAGAAAACTGCAAATGCAATCTTTAAATCTAAAGGAGACTGAAACATATCAATTACTGAGAACGCATTTTTTTGTTTTTGTTTTGTTTGTTTGTTTATAATATATTAACACTTAATTCCTCTACAATTAAGATTTTCTGATACAATGTATTACATATGAGTTTGCAAGTTTGTAACAGTTGGTAAAATCATTTACTTGTGGACGTTATGAAATATGTACTTGCATATCTTCATGCTTCTGATTTTGTAAACAGTTATGACACGTCTGTCCACATATTTGTTTTGCTCATTTTTGGATTGCAAATTGATAATTTGAAGAGACTCATTCGTTTTGTACAGCATTTAGTGAAATTTATGTTGGAAAATTTTATAATGATTTAAGAACCGATACCAGTCAGAGGAATATGACGTCACAGGAACATGATAAAGAAATAGAAAAAATATACACCGAAATTGAAGAATTAATCCAATATGTGAAGGGAGAGGAAAATCTAATAATAATGGGTGATTGGAATGCGATAGTGGGTGAAGGAAAAGAGGGAAATACTGTAGGAAGTTTTAGTCTAGGAGAAAGAAATGAGCAAGGAAGCAGGTTACTAGAATTTTGTGAAAGATATAAGCTAGTAGTGGCAAACGTTGTTTAAGAACCATGCAAGAAGGATATATACCTGTAAACGTCCTGGAGATACAGGCAGATATCAGCTGGAGTATATCATGGTCAAACAGAGATTCAGAAATCAAGTTCTAGACTGTGAAGCATACCCAGGAGCAGACACAGACTCTGGCCATAATTTGATAGTAATGGAGTGCAGGCTGAAATTCAAGCGAATAAGGAAGCAGCATAAGCAGAACAGACTGGAAGTGAATAGTACACGAGAAAAATTTGCTGAAATGGTAGACTTAGGTCTAAGAAATAACTCTGAAAGGAGCTCAACCAAGGACGAATGGAGTGCATTAAAGACTGGAATAATGAAAGCTGGTATAGAAACATTAGGCTTTAGGGAACAAGCTGCCAAAAAACCCTGGATCAAAGAAGAAATTTTGGAACTGATGGATCAGAGGAGAAGGTACAAAAATGCTCAGGATAATGCAGGAAGAGAGCAATACAGGCAATTTAGAAATCAAATAAACAGGAAATGCAAAAAAGCAAAAGAATAATGGCTAGAAGAAAAGTGTGAAGAAGTAGAAAAGGAAATAATCATAGGTAAAGTAGATGTTGCATATAGGAAGATCAAACAGAATTTTGGAGAAATGAAGAATAGAGGTGTGAACATTAAAGTCACCAATGGGAAACCTCTTTTAAGCTCAGACAATAGAGCTAAACGATGGAAGGAATACATTGAGAAAGTGTATGATGGGGACCAATTGAACAATAGCATAATAGAAAAGGAAGGCGATGTCAACATTGATGACTTAGGAGATCTTAGATACCCATGTACGTTCTCACAACGGCAATGCTTTATGAAAACTTCTCGGGTTTTAAGCCGTGTCAAAATTGAGCAGTCTGGCGACGTTTCGGAAGCTTGCACTGCTTCCATTGTCAAGCCCTGCTTAACATCACTGAAGTCTGCCACACGGTAGTGTATTACAGAGCGCCAACAGCCGGGAGCAGAGGGGAAAGCGCGTGGAGGGGCGGTCTAGTTGGGCCCTGATCACTTGGTGACATCATGATCGGGTCTCTTCTATGCCCTAATATGGCTCGATACTGTTTCAATCCAATTACTGGCTTCCAAGCTTGGCTTAAATTAAGGCCTTGATCATGATTAATAACATTATTACTGAGCCTAATCTCAATAGCCTCCTTCACAACACTGTCCCAAAAGTTATTTGCATAGTAAAGGCGTGTCATTCTGTCGAAGCATGGCTCGTGTCCATTGTCAATAGCTTGTTCGGATAAGGCAGATTTTTCTTTTTATCCAAGTTTAAAATGTCTGATGTTTTCTTCACGTCTTTCATCAATTGTCCTTGAAGTATGCCCTATATAAGAAGTGCTGCATTCACATGGAATTTTGTATACTTCAGGAGCCCATCCTTCAGAGTTTGCAACAGCTGTCCAATTTTTGGTGGAGGTCGAAAAATCGAACGGATTCCCTGTTTGTTGAGTAACCTTGCTATTTTTTATGTTACTGCTCCATAGAAAGGTAGAAAGGCACGCGGTTTGTCTTGATCTCTGTCATCTGTCTTGGTTCTGTTCTTTCTTCCGATGGTTGCACGTCGGATTTCCTTGGAGCTATAACCATTGGCACGAAATACGCGTTCCAGGTGTTGCAGTTCCTCCTTTAAATGTTCATTGTCGGACACCACCTTTGCCCTGACAAGAGTATTGAGCACTTCCAGTTTATGAGAAGGATGATGAAAACTTTGAGCATTAAGGTAGCGATCAGTGTGTGTAGGTTTTCTGTAAACATTGTGCCCTAACCTTCCATTTGGCTTCCGACGCACTAGAACATCTAAAAAAGGAAGTGATCCATCCCTTTCGATTTCTACCATGAATTTAATATTGGGATGAATCCCATTAAGATGGTTCACGAATTCATATAATGCCAGAATTCCATGAGACCACACGAGAAACTTAATATCGACAACAAACCTGTAAAAACATTTAGGTTTTAAAAGAGCTATATGCTCAAAATGTTCCATACAGAAGTTAGCTACTGTGGGAGACAACGGGGACCCCATAGCCACTCCATCTGTTTACTCATAGTATTCGCCCTGCTACACGAAGTACGTAGACGTGAGGGTGTGTCTGAATAACTCCGCAAGTTTCGGATCAAAATGTTCACTAAGTAGTTCAACAGTCTCCTCTAAAGGCACACGCATAAGCAACGACGTAACGTCCAGGCTGACCATAATATCGTCACGTTCTAACCTCATTGCTTTAACCAACTCCACAAAGGCAGCAGAATTTTTAACATGATGTGCACACTGACCAACCAACAGATATAACTAATGCGTGAATCTTGTTTTGAGGACAGAATTTAATAAAGCTCTGAATGACTTGAAAGCAAATAAGGCAGTTGGAACTGATGAAATCCCTGCAGAACTTCTTAAAACCCTAGGAGAAGGACTCAAAAGATTATACAAGCTGATATCAAAAATTTGTAAAACAGGAGAAATTCCAACAGATATTAATAAAAATATCATCTTCACACTTCCGAAGAAAGCTCAAGCCAACAAATATGAGAATTATTGCACCATTAGTCTAACAACACATGTTTCAAAATTACTGACCAGAATAATATACAGAAGAATGGAAAGGGTATTAGAAGACATAGTAGGTGAAGATTAGTTTCGGTTTAGGAAAAATCGTGGTACAAGGGAAGCAGTTCTGGTTTTAAGATTAATACTTGAAGGGCAGATCAAGAAAAACAAAAAAACTTTTATGCCATTTGTTGATTTATAAAAAGCTTTTGATAATGTCAGATGGGACAAGATGTTCAAAATTTTAAAGAAGTCAGGTCTAAAGTATCGAGATAGAAGAATACTCTATAAACTATATAAGAACCAATTGGCTATAATAAAAGTAGAGAATCACGAGAGACATGCATCAGTTAAAAAGGGTGTGAGACAAGGTTGTAGTCTATCCCCGTTAATATTCAACTTGTATGTAGAAGCAATGAAGAAAGTCAAAGAAAAATTTCCATCTGGCATAAGTTTTCAGGGAGAAAAAAATCTGTATGCTACGATTTGCTGATGACATTGTCTTGTTAGCAGAGAGTGCTGAGGATATTGAGAAGTTATTGAATGGCATGAACAAAATACTGAAGGAAGATTTTGGACTGAATATAAATCAAAGGTGATGAAAAGTAGCAGAAATGATACCAATACTAGTAGATTAAATATAAAAATAGGATCGGATGCAATAGGAACTTGGGAAGTAAAATTACAACCGATGGCCAAAGCAGGAATGATGTTAAAAGCAGAATAGAACTAGCAAAAAGAGCCTTCATGAAAAAGAGAAACCTTTTAGTTTCAATTATTGATCTAGGAATTAGAAAGAACTTTTTAAAACTCTATGTGTGGAGCACAGCACTTTATGGTTGCGAAACATGGACTTTAGGAATACCGGAAAGAAAGAAACTTGAAGCATTTGAAATGTGGTGCTACAGAAGAATGTTGAAAATTATGTGGACAGACAAAGTAAGAAATGAACGAGTTTTGGAAATGAGGGGCGAGGAAAGAAGTTTATGGAAGAAGCTTACAGAAAGAAGAGACAAGCTGGTAGGTCATATTTTGAGACATGCTGGATTGGTTAATTTGTTAGTGGAGGGAACAGTTGAAGGTAAGAACTGTAGAGGAAGACATATGAAGCAGATAATTGAGGACATGGGCTGTAAGGGGTATGTAGAAATGAAGAGGTTAGCACAGGATAGGAAGGGATGGAGGATTGCATCAAACCAGTCGAAAGACTGAAGACGGAGGGGAAAAACAATAAAAAAAATAATGGGATATAAGAGCGTGGAGGAAGTTGCAGGAGCACAGAGTGAGGAGCTGCTGGTTAATCTGCTACGAATGCCAAGGCTGTAGGGGATGAAGTGTCTGATGTGATACGGATGGCTGCTGTCATAATGCAGATTTGTCAGTTTGATATGGACAGATAAGCTGAAGTGGCAACTCGAGAGGGATAAATTCACGTATAGAAAAGTGGCATCTGTGTGGAAATAGGTCCTTGTGAATATCACAGTGTTAGAGGTATTGAAACTGTTTAGGTAATTGAGGAGGTTGTTTTACCCACGGGTCCACATCACAAAAATGTCGTCAATGAATCTCACCGAAAATAGGGGTTTCTGGTGGGGCTTACCCAGGAACAAGTGTTCCAGGAGGCCTAGAAGAAGTTAGCATAATGATACCCATGGCAGTGTCACAATGCCGGTGGTAAATTTTACCCTTGAAGTAGAAAAAGTTATTTGTTGAATATCAGGTAGGCTAGGCTGGTGAGACAGGATCTGCTGGGGAGGCTATTGGGAGTAGGCTATTGTCTAAAAGATGTGCCGTGACATTGATTCCTTGCCAGTGGGGAATGTTGGTATATTAGGAGGTCAGATCAATCGATACCGAGAAGTCGGGGAAAGAGGCGTGGAACAGTAGACAGACTAAAGAGGAAATGTTGTGTGTTTTTGTGTGTTCAGCCAGCTTCCGCCCCGGAAGCTGGTTGACAATGGGCTGTAAGTGTACGTACCACAAGGCAGAGATACATTCAGCAACTGTGGGGCATCCTACGTTGACCTTGGGAAGCAGGTATAGAGTAGGGGTGCATGGGTTTCTGGGAGTGAGACAGGTTGAGGAGAGAGGCCACTGAACCGTATATAATCTTTTATCCTTTTGTTCTCTGTGGTGTGGGGTCATAACTCAGGGCACGGTATTTATCAGTGTCAACCAGCTAACAAAGCACCTCAGTCACATAGTCACAACAATCAATGACCATTGTTGTAGAACCCTTATCTGCCAGGCAGATGATTAAGTTCAGATATTGCCGAAGTGTCTGATGACTCCAGATTGGTGCCACTGGGTAGGAATTAAAAAAAAAATGGGGGAAGTAAAACTGGTGGAAACGATCTTGAAACATTTGAAAAGGTGGCTTTGTGGAAGGGATTGTGGTTGTAATCTCTGCTGAGTAGGTTCCAGTTCATTCACGAGTATCGGGTTTAGTGCTCTTAGACGCGAAGTGCAGTGCACAGCAGAACACTAGAGAGTCACATATTAGGGTGGGCGAGAAACTAGGACCCTTTCGAAGCACAGAAAGTTGAGGTTCTGAGAGTGGAGAAGAGGATAGATTAATCACAGATAATTTGGGCCTGGTACCGCAACTTGGGTTGGACGGTTGAAGTGTGGGTTTTAAGGGGGGTGGTAGAAGTATGTTGAATAGCTGGGAAACTGATGGCATGGACAGAGAAGCAAGAATTGAAATTATTGGTGTCTTGCGTAGTGGTACGATTTACGCCTTTCGATGGACATACACATTTCCTGCCATTTTGATTTTTCCCACCACAAGCTGCCAGCCAATGTTCCGTAACTTCAGTCAGCTGACAGCCTCCATCAGGCAGCTAGCTCATTCTATTATTGAGGAAGGGGTACGAGCCCAAAAATTTTGCTCGATGTATGTAAGTGTTTTTACGCATTTCAATGCCACAGCTCTCTTCTTCTTTGGTATGTAGCAGTTATTATTCTGTCCTAATGTTTAACATATAGCACTTTTATTTCCTAAATTTCATGAGTACAAACCACTGCTATAAACCTCTACTCATATTTTCATATTCACTTTTGGCATCATTTTTTGAACTTGAGTCAATCACTTGATTAAATGATATTGGAATCTTTGTTATTGGGAAAATGTCATAATTTGCATCTATTTGTACAGTGGAAGGCTTCCACAAAAAAAAAAAAAAAAAAAAAAAAAAAACAAAAAAAAAAAAAAAAATCAAAAGTTAAATATGTTTGGTGCTTGTATTCAGTTGTTTTTGCTGCACATTGTTGTTGAATGAGCACACTATCTACAGTGGCTCAACCTACTCTGAAACAACTTTGTTCTTGAACCATTATACTCCTCGCAATTATTTTGATTACATTGGTTTGATAAATTGAAATACATCTTACATACAGCATTCTTGTTTCTATGCTGTTGAATTGGCAACAATAATATACTCATTAAAGTTCTGGATGTTGGATCTAGGGTAGGGTTACCAGACGTCCCCGTTTGCCGGGGACAGTCCCCGTATTTATCTCTCTGTCCCCGGACAGAATTCATCCCCGCAATGTCCCCGAATTTTTGCTGTTGCCCCAGAAATTTATTTTAATCAGTGGAAAGTTTTTTAAAAGCCCTGATTTGCTAATGCATTCGTTTAAAGAAAGAAATACGAAGCGCACTTTTTTTTGTACATGCCTAGGAATAAAAGAAAATTGATGCTGCGTCTTGGATGCCAAGCTATATTCTAATTGCTGCGTGTTGTGAACTGTCACACTGTCTCTGTTGTGAACTTTGCTTGTTGTTGTGGTGAAGCCCGAGTTCACACAAGTTGTTTTGTTCCTATAGTTTTAGTGTTTTAACGATGTCTTCATCTAAGAAAATGTGTGGTTAGTGATGGAAGGCTGAGGGATTTTCCATTTATTAGGCGAGGAAAATATGAGAGCACCGTGTTTTGTTCGTTATGTGAAGTATTATTAGCCGTTAACAGTGGTGGAAGAACCTCCACTACAGAACATGTGGATACTAAACGACACAAAAATGTTGTTCTTCACTTCTTCGCGTCAGTAACGACACGAGAGTCTCTCAGTTTTTCAAGACGATCATGCCAGATAAAAATGATATGAACGAACATTGCACTTGGAGAAGGAATATTAGCTTTTCACACTGTGTGGCATTACCACAGTTTCAAATCAATGGACTGCACATATGGATTAATAAAGGATTTCAACGAGCCCAAGCTCACGTGTTATAGAACAAAAGTTGAGTCTATTATAAAATTTTTGATAGCTCCATGGCCAATTGCAGAAACATTAAGATAAATGCCAAAAGCGTCCCCGGATTTTGATGAAAAAGTTCTGAAGCGACCCCGGATTCGGAGAAAAAATTCTGGTAACCCTAATCTAGGGGGACCTGTGGAACTGGAAAAACTTTCCTGATTTCATTGATTTTGGGTACGATTTGCTCACAGAATGGAATTGCACTTGCTTTTTCAGGAATTTCAGCTACGTTGTTGGAAGGCTTTTTTTTTACTTATGGCTTTACACCTCGGCGACGGCTAGGGTCATTAGAGGCGGGGTGGGACTGGGGACAAGGAACTGGAAGGAATTCGGTCATGGCCTTCTTGAAGAAAGCATCCCAGCATTCGCCTGGAGTGATTTGGGGAAACCACGGAAAACCCGAATCTGAATGCCCATATGGGAATTCGAACCCGCGTCCTCCCGAACGGAAGGCGGTCAAACAGCTAATTCAACATTCAAGTTTCCACTGAATATGCAGATCAATGAAACTTCAACATATAACCTTTCGAAGAACTGTGCGATAGCCAGAGTTCTGCAGCACTGCAAATTGATGGCATACAAAAAGTCTTTAGATCTACGAAACAATGGAAACCGGTTTGGTGGTGTGGTGATTGAAATGTAAATAAAACTCGTAACGTCCCACAGAACTCAGCGCCTCAGTGGCGGAAGGGTGCACCGCTCGTCCCAGCCGGTGACGGAGCAGAGACGCCCGTCACATGTGGTGGCAGTGTGTGGGTTCCATCTACTCCTCCGAGGTGGAGTGGAGGAGAACTTTGTCAGAGTGAGGTCACGAGCAGTGTACTGCCAGACTGAGTGGACGTAGCTCTGTACGTCAGCTGACTCCAACGCCGACCGGCCGATGTGGCGTAATGTGTGCTGCCTGCTGATATAGACACATTCTGCAACATCACAAAAGCCATGAAAACTGCCCTGAGAGACCTATGCGGGAATCGTAGAGCTATAAGCCTGGGTGCCTTTAGATGACAACCATTTTGCCTGTAGAAATAAATTCAAATTTCTTTTATTGTGAACCCGTTTCCTTTGTGTAACCCTCAGACAATTGTTATGTGAAGAACTTAATCGTATTTAATTAAATTAAATAACCTTTGGTACTTTTTGTGAACTAACACCATACGAGGTGTTATTCAAGTCGAAACTAATACCACAAATTTCTTGAGTTTCACTGAAATTTCAAAAGCAATGGAAGAAAATAAGTCATTTGGTTAACATGAAATTCTGACTTAATTTAATTCTGACTTAAAATTTGGAACAAAACTGCATGGTTCCAAGTCAATCACATTACAGGCACATTACACGGTGCCGATAGAATTCATTTCGAATGTAAAATTTCCTATTGGCATACTTCTGAATGTACTCCTCTTCAAATGGAATATCTACGGACACAATCGTTAATAAACACTATGAAATATGTTTTTTTCCCCTCATTTTTACTTTGTTTGCACATTTTCAACAGCTTTTCACAAATTCACAAAATATCACAAACAACTTTATTGATATTTGGACAGGACAATGTCTGTCGGGTCAACTAGTATTGAATAAATGTAGTAGACTGCGTTAAAAAAAAAATAGAAAAGAAATTTTATACAATTCTGCACTTCATCCAGATTTTTGCTTTTTTGTGCTGTTAAAGTGCTTCTTTATACCACAGCAGCCACACATTTTCTTTAATACTGTTACATTGTATACAGAGAATTTTTTTCTTCACTGTACAGATAATGTTCTCCATCTGTCACAAATTTGTTCTAGCTTTCACATTGTGGTTCATTTACAGTATGTTTTGGTTCTATTTCTTTACATTTTATATTATTCATGTTTTTCTTCTGTTTCTTTATCATAAATCCATTAAAGGTATACATATTTCTTTTCTTAAACCACAGTTCGACATTCCATAATCTTAAACCCTTTTGTTTAGTTATTTTTAGTCTCTTACTGAGTGGTTTGTTTGCAACATACCTCTTCACTCATCAAATTTTTGTCGCTGTATTAATATTTTCATTTGCTTCTATTTGTAATAAATATAGACCTGTCTTATATTTGCATATCTTAGGACTACTTTATACACATATTCCTTACTCTTTCTGAGTTTGTCTCTCCTGATTTGCAGCTAATATTTATTAAAAAACTAAGTAATGGCTTTTGTTTAGTTCATTTCCTCTCTATGTACGAATATCTCCCACATTATAGGAAACCTTCTCATTTACAACAATATAGTCAGTCAACAATCTTCATCCCCTTGTCAAATTACAAGCATCCATACAAATATTTTGAATAGTACTTACTACCTTTATAATAAAATATCTTTAGGTCCTTAAGTTGCAGAAAATGATAACTGGACTGATTTTAACACGAGTACATCTGGAGAAAAAAAAAAAAAACACAGAGAAAGCCATACAGTTGGAATTATCTGAGAGATTGTGGGCTACAGCAATTTTTGGGGGGGAGGGGAGGGGAAGGGAAAGAGGAACAATGTTAAGAAAACATTGAATTGTTATTGTTAACAGCAAGAAAATTGAACTTGTGCAGAAGATTTGTAATATTGGAAATTAATCCCAATACCAACTAAAAAATGAGTCAAGACTTTGTGGAATTTGTTTGAGGCTTTCCTGTTGTGTTTAAATGTTATTTGCATTCTCCAAGCGGTCAGATTAATCTTTGATAGGTGGCCATATGGTGATTTCCTTAACTAACAGTTCGAATAAAGATAGTGTGAAGTTAAAATGATACTTTTACATTATTATGTGATTTATATTAAATGCTGACTTGAATAAAAAATTTGACATGGCTTCCATGAGTGCACATTCAAATTACATCTATTAATTCAAACGCATAAATATCGTGTTTCGACATGGTCGTATCGGTGATAGGACTTATATAATCATATATTATATTATAATATATTGTCATATTCTGTCATCCATTCTAGATTTGTTTATTAATCCATTTCATCTTGCAGTAAGTATTTGAGATTTGTAATTCATTTTGCGAATACATATCTATTAACCGTTTTCCACTTAAAAAAATTGTTTCTCCAGGCTCGTTCCAAATTACGGCATCAAATTTTTCTGATTTAACAATGTTCTTACATTCCCATAAAACACTCCTCTTCCAGTAGATTTGCCTTCTTCAGGAGCATAACCTCTGCAGAGTGTCACAGATCCTCTTTCTATCCTTATTCTTAGAATGTAAGCATCTTAGAATTTTGGTTAAATTCTAGCCTCTCACCTTTAGACATTAGAGGGAAAGCTTATTCTGTAGTGAAAGATCGTTTTCAGTTCATGGTTAGGTTATGAGAGTAAGGCTTTGTATGGCATAGAGATACCGTAACCTATCACACTAAATAAAACCTTTTAGGGATAATAAATGCACCCATAATTAAATAAAGGCTCTAAATAAACCTTTAATAACAAAAAGAAGACATCAGGTTGGGAGGAAAGAGATTAAATCCCACAACTTCAATTTCAAATAATAGATTTTGATATAAGTTAACTTCGTAGTTTCTAAACCAATTTGAATGTAGTAAAGACCTTTAGTAGTTGTTAAACGCCGAATATAAACTCTGAATAATAATAAACAAACTTTTAGTCAACTGGAAATTAAACAATCAGTAATAATATTACCTTGGACTTAGGAATTGCTAACTGGGGAACATTTTGTCATTTTAAACCAATTTTAGGAGCAATAAAGTAACTTAATAGCAAATAAACCAACTAAAGTAACTTTCTGTAGTGATATTAACACCTTTTACTAACCTTTGATATGATAATCCATAATAATCCAGTTCAGTGCACAAGTAATTTCTAATATTTGGCATTTCACTGTTTTAACATACTTTCGAACCAAATAAAGTAATTGTAGGGAAGTAATCAGGCGATTAAAAGATAAATTCACTAAAATTTCGTAGTTCCAGGACGTTTAAATAACTTAAATCAATTTTTAATGCTTCGTCAGTTGCACTTCACTCTAAATAATTTTTATCTCAAAATCCTAGAGGACATTCAAAATAAAAAGTAGATTTCCGGAAAGAACCAAAAATCTAAGATCACGTATAATTATTTCAAGTAATTACCAGCAATAGAACCGATGCTATAGAGATCTTAAAATTGCATCCACGTGTGGAGTTTAGAAATATTTTCCAACCGATCTAAAGTAGATACAGAGATGAGACAACTTTCAGAATACGCGATTTAATTCAGAGAATCTCGTGGTAATTTTATATTTGCAATAAAAGTCCTAGAAATAAAGTTATAAAATTAAAACAAAAATCACACTTTGGTTACAGCGTGGTTAATCTTTCCCTGCACCAATCTTAATAAAAATCACACCAATAAACTCGCGAATTTTTGTAGATCACAGTGAGAATAAAATAATTTGCATAAATCGTGGCATTAATAAAATGACGAAATGTAGAAATTTTCAGCATAATAGTAAATCCCCAGGTAGGAAAGTAGTCCACCCCTACGCTGGGAACTTTTAAACCAGTTGCTTAAAATTATTCATTAAATATTCACTATTTCACAATTAAATATGTCGAAACACTGCCACACTTAAAGTTTTGGATAACTGTTTAGTTACTGAGATATTTCCGATCTAATTCGTTAAAGTGTGGGCAGAAAGCGGCGTTCTGGCTCTGACGTCAGCGAAGGTATAAATTAGAGGCCGAGGTGACGCTATTGTCTTTTTTCCGGGTTGCAGTCTTGTTAGTAAGATGATCTAAGCGTGTGTTGGTGTGTTGGCGATTCCGACGTTAGTTTGGTAGCGCGGGAGTTATGTTGGCATTTCTGGAGTCAGCCATTATGGAAGGGGCGTGGCTTTGGTTTGACATGAACTTGTAACTTTTCTTTGGGGTTTGTTCGGTGTTACCTCTCTCCATAACCTGTAACTTTTGGATCGATTGTTCGATTAGCCTACGCAACTTAAGAATGCTGTTTGAACTTTGAATTTTCATTTTTAATAAACTGGAAGAATTTTGGAAAGTGAACTGTTTCATTTCTGTAGCTGTTACCATACCTTTTCAATATTTGGGTCATTAAATATTGTGGCGACCTGTTAGCATTCTTGTTGTATCCTGGCAACATGGTCAAGTTAAATTAAAATATGCAACAAACTTTCATTGGACAGTGAGGTGCCACCAAGACTGTTAGATAAGGTACTTAGGCGATACCAACCCCAGTGTCGGTCTGGTTCCTTACATGGGACTGTAAGGCTCGTGTTTGTTCAAATTTCAAACTGTGGAGAGGGTTTACCGATCATCACGGATACCAGTGAGTTTTAACCAAGGATACCATCTTCTTCCGAAACGCCTACATCGACTTCAGCCAACCTGACCACATCACCAACACCGCACGACTGCAGCCGAGGGCAGAGTTCGCAGCCGCCGACGCCTCTTTCACTTCATGGAGTGCTGACCTGCGAGGGTCCAGAGGCGCGGTCGACACGGTTTTCGCCACTCCAAGTCGCCCCATTCATCACGCCGACAAAGGACTGCGAGCCTGCACAAAGTTAAGTAAAAGTGTTTTTCATCCGAAATCGGGCCGCTCCATCCTAGACTCTGGCGACAGTTTAGGCCTGCCAGGAGCATTCTTTTCTATCATCTATGCAGTTTCTTCCTTCTTTCTCGTGCTGCGTAGAATCATCCACCTTCCAGCAATAGTTGACCAAAATATCTTATGATATTATTCAAAGGTTACAGTCACAGTAACCGCATTTTTACTATTATTTATGCCATTACGGTGGCAAACTTGTGCTCGATTATACTGAGTGACAAGACTTTGGGGTAATTTATGTTACCTATCAGCCTAATTTTACCTGGCTTTTCATTTTTTTTTCGTGCCTACGAGTGAATTCACAGTGTTTTGGAACTTTACGGTGATATGTAACTTCGATCAGCTGTTTTTCTGTATACTTCCGACCAGCTGGTGTTGTATGCGACTCAAAGATTTTACTACCACAGAGATTGTACATCTGTGCCGATGATTTGCTGAGACATACTACATAACAAAGATATAATTTTTTTTTCTTTTCTATACTTGTGTTCACCATCTGCTTCAGTGTTTGTCTTTGCTGTGTTTACATTTGGGTACTTCGGTTTTTACAGTGTTTTGCTTTCAGTGGGGATTAATATTATTCTTGTGCATTCATTATTTTTATTTCTTTCTTGTGTTTTGGGAATTCCTATTTTAATTTTTTTTTGTGTGTTCTTGTTTACATTTAAGCGTCGAACTTTGAAATTTTCGAATCAGCTGTTTGCTGATATCCTGCTGTACCGATTTGTAATATTTTTTTTTGGGTATTATTCAACCAAATTCCTTTAATATTGTTTTCTTTGGTAGTATTTCTTTATTATGATTGTAACTATGGCATCAAATGATGACAAACCTGTTAGAAGCTTAGTAACTGGTAATGGGGAGGGGGGAGATATGAGAATTCATTCTATGCTAACCAGATCTAGAAGCTTAATAAATATGAATGTTAATGAGACTGGCAATACTTCTGATACTTCACCTCGGTCAACTACTGATACTATTCCTGTTCAGGAGGAACTTGTACATGATACTCAGCAGACCCACCCCATACAGGTTGCTCATTTAGCAGAAAGAATTGCAAATTTGACTCCTGTTTCTAGTACTGATCTTCCTATATTCCATTCAGATGACTCTGAGGTAGAAGAAAATTCACAGTTGCAACAGTCTGAATTATTACATAATTCGGATACTAACCTACACAGTGTGGGCTCACACACTACCTCTGAGAGCGATTTGCTGGGTTGGAATAATGGGGATCACTGCACACCTGAAACACAAACTACTACTCATCCACCACCTGAGACCATGATAGGTAATATACAATATACATCCCAATCCACTGCAAGGGACACTCAGACAACTGAAGCAGAACCTACTACACCAATAAGCACTAGACCAACAGAGTGCAGTTGGATCGACACACTTTTTCAACGACTTGATAATCAATTTGCCCAGCAAAATAAAAAATTAGATGAGGTCAATAGTAAATTTGATACACACAAAGACGAAATCAATGGTAAACTTGATAAACATAAAGAAGAATTCCATACTCTTCATAAAAAATTTGATAAACACAAGGATGAATTCAATAAAGATTTGAAACAACTAGAATCAAGTTTCAGAACCACCCTCAACAATTCGTACAAATCTTTGGAACAAAAACTAACACAAACTTTCACACAACAAACACAGTCTCTAGACAAGAGATTAACCCAAGCTGAAGAGACGTGTGAGGCCAATAAACAAGATTTTACAAAACAGTTACAAGAACACCGCACTGAAATGTTTCAGACATTTAACAAACATGCACATAACGTAGATACCCAACTTGAAGATGTTAATATTAAACTTAATTCAGTCAGTGATGCATGCTATAAAAATTCCACTATTCTAAGCAATCATTTGACAAATTTTCAAACGGAAATTGTACCTAGGATTGATACACAAGATTCTACAATTGCCAAAATATCAGCTGATCTACAACAGTTTGTATCCACTTCAGCTGACTCTATTAAGTCCATACACAATACAGTTTCCGCAGTAAGTAATAATGTGGTTCAAGTGCACAATAAGGTACAAGATTTAGCTGCCACCACTGAGACAAATGCTCAACAAATTGCAGAGGTACAACAAAATGTCTCTAGAATTGATGAGGATGTTACCTCCCTTACACAGGAAGTTGTAAATAGTAAAGTCCAGTTGACATCATTCAATGAACAGGTCCTCAACATTGATCAGCGACAACAACAAACACTGCAACATGTCTCCATTTTGGATTTGCAAGTACAAAAAGCACAAACAGATATTCAGGGTTGCCAAAGCAAAGTGGGACAATTAGTTAAGCAGGGGATATCAGCTGTTGATCGGAGAACATCAGAATTACCATTACTTGGAAACTCGGAAACATATTCTGCACCCATAGAGGTGACAGAACCTAGCATTAATGCATCAGCTGATCCATTACCACCTACTGACCACTTAGATTCTATTGCAGTAGAAACAACTAATTTTTCCAAAACTGAAATTCAGGTACAGCCCTCAGCTGATCTTTCACAGGCCATTGACCCACCTGTTGTATATAATAATATTGTATCTGAACTTGTCAATATTGAAACTGATGTTCTGCCTGCTACGGCGGAGCCTTCACAAGTGATTAATGATAATGAACATTCAACAGTAACTTTATGTGTTAGTAAAGATTTTATGGATGTCGCTACTGTTCAAATGGAAGAACAGATTCATAATATACAATCAGCTGATCCCACAACACAGGCTGTTTGCTCATATGAGCCTAATATTTCCAAATCCAAACAGCTTGTAAGGCGATACAAGCCTACTTTTGTGGATAAGCTGAAACAGCAATTATTTCAGAAAATGTTTCCTGAAAACATTCACACTGATTTGCCACAAATTGCTATTCCTAATTGGGAACACTGTGGTATTAATAAACAATTTTTCAATTTTATTCTTTTTCAGATTGTAACAGATTTTTCAGGCAGTGAGTACTTCATTAAATTTTATCCTGATAATTTCAGGAAACCCGTTGCATTCGGTATGGCGAAAGAAAACAGGGTTTCGTTTTCACAAACTCACTTGTCTATGCTGTACCAGCACAATAAGACTACTTTGAGTTATGATTGTTTTGGGAGGGGGATAAAGATGAAAAGTATGTTGAACCCCTTACCATCAAACAGAAGGCCAACACTCTTTGCTGAATGGAGGAATGTCTTAAAACTTAAACCTACTGATCCTCCTGTTCAGGTACACCCATGGGAAATCTACGCTTGCACACAGTCTCAGACAACCTGTGTTACTTTAAATGTTTTTCATTTTTGCACCTTTTTGATAGTTAGTATTTGTTTATCTGAGTCTTTTACTCAGCTGAGTTTGATTTTTGAAGTTGTATTGGGACCAGAAGTTTTGCAAACTCTTTACTTTTCTAATGAGTACTTTCATCTAATAATATTTGAACATCTACCTTGGGAAGTCATACGCCAGATTAGATTGGATAGAATTTCTGAGACACCAAGGGCGGAACTTATGGATGTTGAGATGGATTGTCAAAGAGATAAAGTTGTTTGTGCAAGTGAGGAAGTTGATGCTCTAGTTAAAGTAGAGGTGGAGATATAACATGTTTTCCTATATTTTTGGGGGAGGCTGGAAGAGAAGAAAGTACCATTTTGGGGGAATGCGTTATTGTTATTTTATTAATAGGGCCAGGGAATAGAGTCCTGCCTGCGAATCCCATTATTATTAGGGCCAGGAAGCAAAGACTTACCTGCGAATCCCACATTTATTACCAGGGCCAGGAATCGGAGACTCACCTGCGAATCCCATAATTATTAATTGCATTTCCACCCATCATTATTATTATTATTATTATGTATCAGTGTAACAAAACAAGGCGACCTCCTATATAAAACACATTAGGCATCACCTAGGGATGACCTCACATACACAAATAAGGCGTCATTGTTATTTCATATAGTTACACAAATTTCATACACAATACATATATATATATAGGAAACATGAGCAGTCAACACACTATAGAGACAAAAGCGGATATAACCAAGTTTGTTACACATAATGGAATCTTGGAGATATGATATTAAAACTGATGTGAGTTTACATTCTTGTTGCGGAAGAATGAATTGAAAGCTAGTTTGGAAGTTATGTACTGTCTTAAGTGTTTATCTATGTACCGTAGAACGGTTTTGGGATGGCAATTCCTATAGTCTTGTACACTAAGAAGGTTGAATGATGATAGTAATGTGATGAGGATACACACATACTTTCAAATATTTTTATAGTAAAAAATAAACCACTCTAAGCAAACTTTTTATAATAAACTTTCCTATACATTTTCCTACTTTAAGTAACACTTTCTTCGCTTTGTCTTATTTACCCAACTTAGGTTGAGGATTTTTTTTTTGTGCTTTGTTGCACCTTAGGCACTTCATAGTGACCTTAAGCAATCAGAATTTTGAGAGTAATGTTCATTATTAACAATACACTATAACACTTGAACTAACTTTCCTAAACTATAACTGATTTGAGTATACAACTTTTCTTGTGACATTATTCTGAGATATTTGGTCCAGGGGACACACACCCCATTATAACCACACATAACCAGGACCTACCTCTTTTGCAGAATAAGTTGTTATAATATTTATAAAGGATATGTGATTTTTTTTTGCACCAGTGTACTGGTGAACACAACGAGGGTTGTGATACTTCAACAAAAAAGATCTTTTGTAACATTTCATACACACATACACTACTTTTATACTCTCATTTTACACAGCAGTGTACTGCTGCTTGGAAACTACGTTTCCTTATAAGTTACAATTTACCCCTACACATTTTTTAGATGTTTCTTTTCTTATGGGGATAATACTGTGTACAGAAATCTAATAAGTAATATTTCTTATGATTGTAACAACTTCTGTTGAGTTAAGTGATCCAATAACTTGGCATGGACCAAGTTCATTTCACTATGTTTTAATTTGATATGGATATGCTTGTATTTTTCTTGTACTTTTATTGTTAGGTTTTCCTTTGGATAAATTTTTTGTAACATTACTTACTTATAGGACTTATAACTTGTACTTGTTTTCCATTTTACTTACTATTTGCAATTATTTTATCACCGTTACGAGGTGAATATTTCTCTTTGTTTCATTTGCCAACAACTTGTGAAAATTTCATTGTAAATACTATGATTATTGTAATCTTACTTTTGTACCTATTTCTGTATTTGATCTTAATTTTTCCTTAGGTATATGTTAGTCATTAAGAACAATTTGGCCGCCACTAATTCCCGTATTTCGTTTTCTGTTTTGTATCTTTCACAGACCAGCTAGCTGACCGAGTTTCCCCAGGCTACTCCTGCTGCGTCAGGAACCGGGGTGATGGACTGTACTCGGCAGAACTAGCCATAAGGCTGTTGGTTTATATAAGTTACGAGCCTTAAAGTCTGCGCCCGTTTCAGGACTTGGGTTTTCACCCATTTAGGGGGTTCTGCGACAAGGGTTTAAAGTGTATAAAGGGAAAGTGGTAAGGCCATAACAAAACAGTGTAATATGCAAACAAGGACGTTCACAGAACGAAAGACTTTCCAAAATGGAATTCTAAAAAGAGATTATTTGTAAAACACCATTTTGTTCTTTATGTCTATGTTTATAAAATGTTAAACTTTAAGGTTTTTTCTGAAAACAAATCTGATGTTCCTTGTACAATATTTTTCAGTGTACTGTTGTAATTTGCATGTATACAATTTATGTCTTATATTTTGATAATATGTTTGATATTTTGAGAAATTTTGTGAG
This sequence comes from Vandiemenella viatica, assembly GCA_031002005.1. NCBI lineage: Eukaryota > Metazoa > Arthropoda > Insecta > Orthoptera > Morabidae > Vandiemenella > Vandiemenella viatica. Next base: position 11,525,183 of record CM061914.1, on the reverse strand, counting down.
AACACACAGGCTTATGATTTTGTGATTATTTAATATTTTGTATTTTACATTTTTGCCATTTGATCAGAAATTCTCATTAAGGTAGATCTTTTAAGAGTGAATGAGTTTGAAGATTTTTGTAATAATTTTGTGAGTGGAAATTAAAAGTTTTTGGGATTGTTATAAGTAAGAATATTTTGTTTTGAGTATGAATGATGGAGAGAGAACCGAACCAACAAGAGATAGTTAGATTTTGTGGGAATAATTCATTTCATTTGGGGAATTTAATTTTTTTGCTTTTTTTTTCAAGATATTCAGTTAGTTTTCTTGGGAAAATAACCTCAATCTTCGGGGGGCATGTAAGCATCTTAGGATTTTGGTTAAATTCTAGCCTCTCACCTTTAGACATTAGAGGGAAAGCTTATTCTGTAGTGAAAGATCGTTTTCAGTTCATGTTTAGGTTATGGGAGGAAAGCTTTGTATAGCATAGAGATACCGTAACCAAACACACTAAATAAAAACCTTTTAGGGATAATAAATGCACCCATAATTAAATAAAGGCTCTAAATAAACCTTTGATAACAAAAAGAAGACATCAGTTTGGGAGGAAAGAGATTAAATCCCACAACTTCAATTTCAAATAATAAATTTTGATATAGGCTAACTTCGTAGTTTCTAAACCAATTTGAATGCAGTAAAGACCTTTAGTAGTTGCTAAACGCCGAATATAAACTCTGAATAATAATAAACAAACTTTTAATCAACTGGAAATTAAATAATCAGTAATAATATTACCTTGGACTTAGGAATTGCTAACTGGGGAACATTTTGTCATTTTAAACCAATTTTAGGAGCAATAGAGTAACTTAATAGCAAGTAAACCAACTAAAGTAACTTTCTGTAGTGATATTAACACCTTTTACTAACCTTGATATGATAATCCATAATAATCCAGTTCAGCACAAGTAATTCTAATATTTGGCATTTCACTGTTTTAACACACTTTCGAACCAAATAAAGTAATTATGAAGTAATCAGGCAATTAAAATATAAATTCACTAAAATTCGTAGTTTCTGAACGTTTAAATAACTTAAATCAATTTGTTTATACTTCGTCAGACACTCACTTTAATAATTTTTATCTCAAAATCCTAGAGGATCTCCGAAATAAAAAGTAGATTTCCGGAAAGAACAAAAATCTAATATAACATATAATTATTTCAAGTAATTCCAGTAAATAGAACGATTTTATAGATTCAGTTTTCATCGACCATGAGGTCGATTTAAAAATTTCCAGCCGATCTAAAGTAGATACAGAGATGAGATAACTTTCAGAATATGATTTTTACTCAGAGAATCTCATGGTAATTTTAGATTTGCGATAAAATTAATAGAAATAAAGTTATAAAATTAAAACTGAAATCACACTTTGGTTACGTAGTAAGTAAACTTTCCCTGCACCGATCTTAATAAAAATCACACCAATAAACTCAGGAATTTTTGTAGAACACAGTGATAATAAAACAATTTGCATAAACCGTGGCATTAATAAAATGACGAAATGTAGAAGTTTCCAGAACAATAGTAGTTCCCCAGGTACGAAAGTAGTCCACTCCTCCACTTAAAACTTTTAAACCAGTTGCTTAAAATTATTCACTAAATATTCATCATTTCACAATTAAATATGTAGAAACACTGCCACACTAAAGTTTTGGATAACCGTTTAGTTACTGAGATATTTCAGCCTAAATCGTAGGAAGTAGAAACTGGTTTGGCTCTGACGTCAGCGAGGTATAAATGTATAGGTCGCGGTGACGTCTTTGTCTTTTTCCTGGTTGCAGTCGTGTTAGTAAGATGAATTAGGCGTGTGTTGGTAGGTTGGCTATTCCGACGTTAGGTTGGTAGTGCAGGTCACAGTTTGCCATTGCGGAAGTCGGCCATCATGGTTTCAAGGGCGTGGTACTCATTCTCGTAATATGAACTTGTAAATCTCCGTCGGGGTTGGTGCGGGTTACCTCTCTCCATGATCTGTAATTTTTGGATCGATTGTTCGATTAGCCTGTGCAACTTAAGAATGCTGTTTGAACTTTGAATTTCTTTTAAATAAACTTGAAGACTTTTTGGAAAAGTGAACTGTTTCATTTCGATAACTGCTATCATACCTTTTCAATATTTGGGTCATCAAATATTGTGGCGACCTTTTAGCATTCTCGTTGTATCCTGGCAACATGGTCAAACTAAATTAAAATATGCAACAAACTTTCTTTGGACAGTAAGGTGCTACAAGACTGTTAGTTAAGGTACTTAAGCGATACTCAACCCGGTATGCAGCTTTTGTCCTTACAGGGTGTTGTGTGGAGCTCACTCTAGGCATGAAAATGTGCGTGTGTGTGCGACTCTTTCTGTGTCCTTTATTCATAAATATAGTGATACATTACTTAAACGCCTCTGTCTGGATGTATTTCCTCCACTTATGTTTCTTTGTGCTTGTGTGTATAGACCTAGTATGAATATGAGGATGAGGATTTCTGGTATATGCTGATAGTCAAGAGTCTATTGCAACTCATGGCACCTGGTGCACTGTTAATGAATGGCAGAAAGGGTTGAAGTGTGGGAGTGTCGTGGTGGTGATCTATGTGTTGATGGTACATGTAATCAATTGGGTGTGATGAACACTATTTATGGTGTAAACACTTAGATGTATGGTGAAAACATGCCATCTTTTGCACAACATCTATCTCGTGAAGCTGATGGTATGTAATCTGTTTTCAGTCAGTCATGAGTACTGCACCACTTTTTCGTTTCCATGATTGGTGCCGGTAGTTGTGCTGAATACGCTGTAGACATGGACATGTGTATCTGCGTCTCTCTGTGCATGTAAGCGTAAGTATGGTTATACCTCACTTTAAATCGTCTGTCTGATGATTTTTGTAACAGGAGTTCTGCCCAGTTAACCAGTGGTAACGACAGTTCTATCCTACTTAATCGTTTCCATGACGCTTGCTGTTAATTTTCTCGACCTCGCTGTATGCATGTACAAGTGTGTGCGTGTGTCTTTATCCCTCTGGGAATTCTATCTTGGTGCTGGTTTTGTTTCGAGCTCGCTGTAGGCAAGGAAATGTGCGTGTGTCATTCCTCTGTGGATTTGAGCCTAAAATCGTAATATCAGATTTTCGTCTGAGTCCATGTCTGCTTCTGGGCATGTTTGACAGTCTAGAACTTGATTCCTGAATCTATGTTTGACCATGTTATAATCTATTTGATATCTGCCTGTATCCCCTGGACGTTTCCAAGTGTTTACCCTTCTAGCATGATTCTTAAATTTATATTCGCCACGACTAGTTTATATTTTCATAAATTCTAACAATCTGCTTCCTCGTTCATTCCTTCTCCTCAACCAAAACTTCCTACAGTATTCTCCCAC